>CM040629.1:60246953-60441153 GCA_022817965.1 Solanum lycopersicoides | reverse complement strand
ACACGGCCCTTTACAATAAAAGTAAATACATTTTTAAGTCTTAATAAGAAACTAAGAAACATAAAACTATGTCCTCGAATATATGAGGACATACCCAATTCTTGAGAGATAGAATTCCCAAGCTTCAACTCCGATCCTCCAAAAGGCTTCCAACCTATACTCATAAGGTATATAAAAGTATGGGGTTAGTACAACAATGTACTAAGTATGGCATATGCAAAAACATACGAAAAGGGACATTTTAGTAAAAATAACTTTTCATGCAATTAAAGCAATATTCATGAATCTAGAAACAAACCAACATAAGAATCGACAATCAACACTTTATGGCAACTTTACCAAAACTTAGAGTAATCAAAAGGAACATTTCAATGAACTTACTAAACTTACAATGAAAATTGAATAAAGCATCATAGTGAACATTTTGGATTCTTACAATGAGACCTTACAGTGAATGGCACGGTCCAAGTCATATGAACTCTTTTCCTTTGAAGTTGCCCTAACCCAAGGTTATCCTAAGACTCCCTAAGGTGAGCTAAGAAGGGATTTTCATTACACCTCCCTTCAAAGCACACCAAAGCGACCCTTAAAACTACCAAATCTTAGGCTTACTTCGTTGGAAATCAAATCCACGCCCTTGGCTAACATATGCAAAACACTCATGGAAATATAGGTCATACCAAGTGCAATGTGAGAGTAGCATCCCATACTACCACTCCCACTTAGTACTCCTAATGGATTCCATTTACTCAAGTACTCCACAATAATCATCCATAACACTACACCATAGTACTTATTCAACGGATTTCATGAAGGTACTCTTCTCCCATAGTAGGTATAGGTCACACCAAGTGCAATGTGAGAATAGCATCCCATACTACTACTCCCACTCAATGCTCCTACTCGGTAACAAATGTGGATTGAGCACTTCACGACATACATACACAAATTCAACAATATACAAGATAATTAGTTTCAAATCAATTCTTTTGTGGGAGTTAGCTTAACCGACAAAGACCATGAGAGCTAGACATGGAATCCCGATATTAACCCCTATCGGATGAGGGATCCTTACTTGCCTAGTGTAAGGTCATGCTTCTTAGCGTTTACATGGCTTTTCCAATAGCTACACCTATGCGGGCACATAGTTAAGGGATAAGGAGATTGCTACTAAGTAACTCACTCTCTACTAACGAGGAGTACTCATCTCAAGAGGTACTTTGGATTACAACATCTCAACTCACGAAGTGCAATCCACCTCCCCTTCATATCCTCTCGGTGCTAGGCATAACTCCCCACGGATTTCTCAATATAATAGTCTATCTTAGAAAGCTCACTAGGAATGGAGAGGTTGCTACTAGACACTACATCTCAACTCACGAAGTGTGTCCACCTCAAGATTCCCCTTTTTGCTCAACTTGGTATAATACATTCTTTAAAGTGTGTGTGTGTACACTTGCATATGATATCTCATTATCAACAAGTTCTACGCATACTTTAACCTCGATTCATCAGTTACACACTCTACATGCTTCTCATAATCATATACTTATTTAGACATAAACTAGGTCAAGCATGCAATTCAAGCTACACCAAACACAATAGAAGACCCATATACAATATATCTTCATTTAACATATTAGACCTTCAAGATTACCTACTCAACACATACTAATCAACATCAAGCTCATCAATTAGCACCGCCACCCATAAGGTGGACCATACCACTCAAATAGCAATTCATAATAAGAAATATACAATGAGAAAACTCATCAACAATTCAAACCATCATCACCCATAATCAATTTATCAACATTTCACCATATTAAGGCCCTTAGGGCAGTAGCTACACCAACATGACATACACAAGAAGACCCAAGTTCATACCTTACTCAAATCATGCTCACATAACCCATTTTTAAGTCAAAAGTTGAAGTATGCATAAACAAGAGTTTCATGGAGTTTTAACATCAAAATCATCAATTCAAACCAATATAAATACATTTAAACCATTAGAACTTAAATACAAGAAGAACCATACTAGAAATCAAAGTTAGAAGAAGATTGAGTTTAGAAACCCTTTTTGAAAACCATTTTGGAAATTGGCTTCTTGAATGAAAATATATTCAAGAATGGATACCATACCTTTAAGAGAAGGAAACCACTAATTTTGATGAAGAAACAAGTCCAAAGCAGCCCTCCTTTCCCTCCTTGAGCCTTGGCTTCAATGGTGACTTTGAGAGAGTTTTCTTTTTAGAGAGAGAGTTTGAATGTTGAAGTGAGGGGGTCTTGTCTAGGTCTAGGGTTTAAAACTCATTTAATATAACCTAAAATCCTTAACAAACCGTCCAAACTCTTATTTAGACGTGGGGTGAATTTACAATTCACCCCTGACTTGGCAGAAAAATCTGCGCACAGGGACAAGGCTTGCGACGACCTGCTTGTGACGGGGCGTCACGGGTGCAACGGCCCGTCCTGACCATCCGTTGCAAACTTCAGAGGCTTGCCAAGGGTCCCCTCTACACCCTTGAACAAGTCCCCCACGACGGAACCTTGTGACGGGGCGTCACAGCCATGACTGGCCGTCGACTGCTCCGTCGCCAAGGCTGCCTGGGACAGCCTGCTTACCAGGTTTTGGGTCCTTCCTCAAGGACCCTTCGATGGTCCTTGGGGATAATTTCCCGGACGTTTCCAACACAAATATGATCATCTATAAGTTTAGCACCTCTCACATGAATTTCATCGAGAACGAACACATAAAACTTGATGAAACTCGTCTAGACCTACAAGGTCGACTCAAGGCATATCTTTCGAATGCCTTGGACGTTCTGGGTCGTTTGACCTCCAAACTTCACGAAACTTTGCACACTGCCTAAGGACACTAAACTAACTCCATTTAACTTAAAATCAACTCAAGAAACAATCATGAGGCTCTAGTTCACCTTAGTTCATTTTGGGGCGTTATATTCTCCCCCACTTGGAATAACATTCGCCCTCGAATGACACTTAAATTTTTAAGAACAACAAGGACTCTCTTAGCATCATATAATTCACTTAGATCATGATCAAAACATCAACAATCAAAGCATCAATTAGCAAGGAACATCATTTCACACTTTCAACACTTATCAACATAGACAACTTTTGCCAAACTCACAAAGTCAAAACTCAACCTTAAACTTCTTTTATGGAGGAACTACCTTCTCCAACATTAAACATGCTCATATACAACAATTTTGCACATATTTAAACTTCAATTAAGGCAAGGCAAATTTTTCTCAAATTGCAAATTTTTCACAGTGAACATTCACTGTAACACTGCCAAACATACAAAACTTTCAAAATTCCACTCTTTGAGCAATTTATCAAGATGACATGATCATATGAACTATAAAACCATATAAACTCATCTCATAACACAAAAGCAACAATAACCAAGAGTTGAGACTTACCAAAACCATCAATCCGGATTAATTATCCTTTCTAGGCCCCATCCCATAGGAAGGGTTCTTCTTGGGAGCATTAGGATCTAGGGAAGCTTGATTGACATCTCTCCCCCTTGATTTAAGGTTTGGGCAGTCCCTCATCTTGTGGCCTCTATTACCACATGCAAAACAACCATGGGTTCCGGCAAGACACTTACCCCCATGTTGCTTGCCACAAGTAGGGCACCTAGCCCTTTCATAGGAATGACCACCACCTTGAGATTGATTTGGAGCCCTATCCTTGTTTCCCATAGAAGAATCTTGGGGATAAAACCTCTTCTTAGGCCTTTGGTGACTAGAATCATCCGACCTAGGTCTCTTACCCTCTTGCCTTATCTCCCTAATTTTGGACTCCTCAATTTGTTGCGCATAAACCATGAGCCTAGAGATATCCATGTCATTAAGAAGCATAGCCGTACGACACTCTTTTTCCACCAAGCTAGACACGCCCATCACAAACTTGTTCATCCTAGCCCTAGGGTTGGCTACCATGGTTGGGGCATACTTAGAGAGTTGGGTGAATTTGAGAGAGTACTCTTGCACACTCATTCCCCCTTGACGGAGGTTCATGAATTCAACCATCTTCTTCTCCCTCCACTCTAAAGGAAAGAATCTATCTAGGAAAGCCTCTTTGAATTCCTCCCAATCAACCGGTCCTCTTTCTAAGGGTCTCTCACCCCTCCATTGCTCATACCACACTTGAGCAACATCCTTAAGTTGGTAAGCGGCCAATTCCGCTTTCTCCCTAGGGGTCACACCCATAGCATCTACCACCTTGAAAACCTCATCTATGAAGCCTTGTGGATCTTCATCCACCTTAGTGCCATGAAAAGTAGGAGGGTTCATCCTCATAAATCCCGAATCCTAGAAGCGGGAGTACTAGCATTTGGTTGGGGCCTATCTCCTAGGTTAGCTTGGCCCACAAAGTGATTGTTGACAACTTGAGCTTGAGCCGTCATGAGTTGGGTCAAGTTCATTAGGGCAGCCCTCAACTCCGCATTAGTCATATCACCCTCAACAAAAGGAGCTTGAGGCATAGGAGGCACTTGAGGTCCTTGAGGTTCCGGAGGCACTTGAGGTTCTTGAAGAGGAACCTCCTCATTTTCCTCCCCTAAGCCAACAATAGGAACTTGGTCAACACGGGGAAGGACTCTCTCATTTGGTACACCTCCCTCCTCCCTTCTAGCGGTCGATCTCCTCGTATTCATGTCCTAAAAACACAAAAAGAAGAGGTTGAGAATAGACACCTTATATACTTAACTCTAAGGCACGATACTAGAATAGAGAAGAAAGTGAAACTTCTAGCATCCTATAGCCTCTTATCCATGGATGTGTCGCGACTCACACCAATGACCAAGATACTACTAGATGTGGCTTGTGAGACTTTCAGACCTTAAACTATTTCCCAAAACCTAATGCTCTGATCCCAAGTCTGTCACGACCCGAAAGCACCCCCTAAAAGTTAGGGAAAACCTTCGAATCATGACCGGGCGTACTTGACCCCTTTGGGGTCTCGTACAAGCCCTCTAACTAGCATTCATAACATAAAGCATGAAAAGTAGTGCGGAATTAAAACTTTTCACGATAATAATAATAAAAGGAGTCTTTTCATAAATACTAGGAAATCTTATCGTCACAAGCCAACTTAAGACACAACTTGGAATCTTAGGGACACGGCCCTTTACAATAAAAGTAAATACATTTTTAAGTCTTAATAAGAAACTAAGAAACATAAAACTATGTCCTCGAATATATGAGGACATACCCAATTCTTGAGAGATAGAATTCCCAAGCTTCAACTCCGATCCTCCAAAAAGGCTTCCAACCTATACTCATAAGGTATATAAAAGTATGGGGTTAGTACAACAATGTACTAAGTATGGCATATGCAAAAAATACGAAAAGGGACATTTTAGTAAAAATAACTTTTCATGCAATTAAAGCAATATTCATGAATCTAGAAACAAACCAACATAAGAATCGACAATCAACACTTTATGGCAACTTTACCAAAACTTAGAGTAATCAAAAGGAACATTTCAATGAACTTACTAAACTTACAATGAAAATTGAATAAAGCATCATAGTGAACATTTGATTCTTACAATGAGACCTTACAGTGAATGGCACGGTCCAAGTCATATGAACTCTTTTCCTTTGAAGTTGCCCTAACCCAAGGTTATCCTAAGACTCCCTAAGGTGAGCTAAGAAGGGATTTTCATTACACCTCCCTTCAAAGCACACCAAAGCGACCCTTAAAACTACCAAATCTTAGGCTTACTTCGTTGGAAATCAAATCCACGCCCTTGGCTAACATATGCAAAACACTCATGGAAATATAGGTCATACCAAGTGCAATGTGAGAGTAGCATCCCATACTACCACTCCCACTTAGTACTCCTAATGGATTCCATTTACTCAAGTACTCCACAATAATCCTCCATAACACTACACCATAGTACTCATTCACACGGATTTCATGAAGGTACTCTTCTCCCATAGTAGGTATAGGTCACACCAAGTGCAATGTGAGAATAGCATCCCATACTACTACTCCCACTCAATGCTCCTACTCGGTAACTAATGTGGATTGAGCACTTCACGACATACATACACAAATTCAACAATATACAAGATAATTAGATTCAAATCAATTCTTTTGTGGGAGTTAGCTTAACCGACAAAGACCATGAGAGCTAGACATGGAATCCCGATATTAACCCCTATCGGATGAGGGATCCTTACTTCCCTAGTGTAAGGTCATGCTTCTTAGCATTTACATGGCTTTTCCAATAGCTACACCTATGCGGGCACATAGTTAAGGGATAAGAAGATTGCTACTAAGTAACTCACTCTTTACTAACGAGGAGTACTCATCTCAAGAGGTACTTTGGATTACAACATCTCAACTCACGAAGTGCAATCCACCTCCCCTTCATATCCTCTCGGTGCTAGGCATAACTCCCCACGGATTTCTCAATATAATAGTCTATCTTAGAAAGCTCACTAGGAATGGAGAGGTTGCTACTAGACACTACATCTCAACTCACGAAGTGTGTCCACCTCAAGATTCCCCTTTTTGCTCAACTTGGTATAATACATTCTTTAAAGTGTGTGTGTGTGTACACTTGCATATAAGATCATCTCATTATCAACAAGTTCTACATACTTTAACCTCGATTCATCAGTTACACACTCTACATGCTTCTCATAATCATACACTTTATTTAGACATAAACTAGGTCAAGCATGCAATTCAAGCTACACCAAACACAATAGAAGACCCATATACAATATATCTTCATTTAACATATTAGACCTTCAAGATTACCTACTCAACACATACTAATCAACATCAAGCTCATCAATTAGCACCGCCACCCATAAGGTGGACCATACCACTCAAATAGCAATTCATAATAAGAAATATACAATGAGAACAACTCATCAACAATTCAAACCATCATCACCCATAATCAATTTATCAACATTTCACCATATTAAGGCCCTTAGGGCAGTAGCTACACCAACATGACATACACAAGAAGACCCAAGTTCATACCTTACTCAAATCATGCTCACATAACCCATTTTTAAGTCAAAAGTTGAAGTATGCATAACAAGAGTTTCATGGAGTTTTTAACATCAAAGTCATCAATTCAAACCAATATAAATACATTTAAACCATTAGAACTTAAATACAAGAAGACCCATACTAGAAATCAAAGTTAGAAGAAGTTTGAGTTTAGAAACCCTTTTGAAAACCATTTTGGAAATTGGCTTCTTGAATGAAAAGATATTCAAGAATGGATACCATACCTTTAAGAGAAGGAAACCCTAATTTTGATGAAGAAACAAGTCCAAAGCAGCCCTCCTTTCCCTCCTTGAGCCTTGGCTTCAATGGTGACTTTGAGAGAGTTTTCTTTTTAGAGAGAGAGTTTGAATGTTGAAGTGAGGGGGTCTTGTCTAGGTCTAGGGTTTAAAACTCATTTAATATAACCTAAAAATCCCTTAACAAACCGTCCAAACTCTTATTTAGACGTGGGGTGAATTTACAAGTTCACCCCTGACTTGGCAGAAAAATCTGCGCACAGGGACAAGGCTTGCGACGACCTGCTTGTGACGGGGCGTCACGGGTGCAACGGCCCGTCCTGACCATCCGTTGCAAACTTCAGAGGCTTGCCAAGGGTCCCTCTACACCCTTGAACAAGTCCCCACGACGGAACCTTGTGACGGGGCGTCACAGCCATGACTGGCCGTCGACTGCTCCGTCGCCAAGGCTGCCTGGGACAGCCTGCTTACCAGGTTTTGGGTCCTTCCTCAAGGACCCTTCGATGGTCCTTGGGGATAATTTCCCGGACGTTTCCAACACAAATATGATCATCTATAAGTTTAACACCTCTCACATGAATTTCATCCAAAACGAACACATAAAACTCGACGAAACTCGTCTAGACGTACAAGGTCGACTCAAGGCATATCTTTCGAATGCCTTGGACGTTCTTGGTCGTTTGACCTCCAAACTTCACGAAACTTTGCACACTGCCTAAGGACACTAAACTAACTCCGTTTAACTTAAAATCAACTCAAGAAACAATCATGAGGCTCTAGTTCACCTTAGTTCATTTTGGGGCATTATATTCTCCCCCACTTGGAATAACATTCGTCCTCGAAAGACACTTAAATTTTTAAGAACAACAAGGACTCTCTTAGCATCATATAATTCACTTAGATCATGATAAAACATCAACAATCAAAGCATCAATTAGCAAGGAACATCATTTCACACTTTCAACACTTATCAACATAGACAACTTTTGCCAAACTCACAAAGTCAAAACTCAACCTTAAACTTCTTTTATGGAGGAACTACCTTCTCCAACATTAAACATGCTCATATACAACAATTTTGCACATATTTAAACTTCACTTAAGGCAAGGCAAATTTTTTTCAAATTGCAAATTTTTCACAGTGAACATTCACTGTAACACTGCCAAACATACAAAACTTTCAAAATTCCACTCTTTGAGCAATTTATCAAGATGACATGATCATATGAACTATAAAACCATATAAACTCATCTCATAACACAAAAGCAACAATAACAAAGAGTTGAGACTTACCAAAACCATCAATCCGGATTAACTATCCTTTCTAGCCCCCATCCCATAGGAAGGGTTCTTCTTGGGAGCATTAGGATCTAGGGAAGCTTGATTGACATCTCTCCCCCTTGATTTAAGGTTTGGGCAGTCCCTCATCTTGTGGCCTTTATTACCACATGCAAAACAACCATCCGATCCGGCAAGACACTTACCCCCATGTTGCTTGCCACAAGTAGGGCACCTAGCCCTTTCATAGGAATGACCACCACCTTGAGAAAATTGATTTGGAGCCCTATCCTTGTTTCCCATAGAAGAATCTTGGGGATAAAACCTCTTCTTAGGCCTTTGGTGACTAGAATCATCCGACCTAGGTCTCTTACCCTCTTGCCTTATCTCCCTAATTTTGGACTCCTCAATTTGTTGCGCATAAACCATGAGCCTAGAGATATCCATGTCATTAAGAAGCATAGCCGTACGACACTCTTTTTCCACCAAGCTAGACACGCCCATCACAAACTTGTTCATCCTAGCCCTAGGGTTGGCTACCATGGTTGGGGCATACTTAGAGAGTTGGGTGAATTTGAGAGAGTACTCTTGCACACTCATTCCCCTTGACGGAGGTTCATGAATTCACCATCTTCTTCTCCCTCCACTCTAAAGGAAAGAATCTATCTAGGAAAGCCTCTTTGAATTCCTCCCAATCAACCGGTCCTCTTTCTAAGGGTCTCTCACCCCTCCATTGCTCATACCACACTTGAGCAACATCCTTAAGTTGGTAAGCGGCCAATTCCGCTTTCTCCCTAGGGGTCACACCCATAGCATCTACCACCTTGAAAACCTCATCTATGAAGCCTTGTGGATCTTCATCCACCTTAGTGCCATGAAAAGTAGGAGGGTTCATCCTCATAAATCCCGAATCCTAGAAGCGGGAGTACTAGCATTTGGTTGGGGCCTATCTCCTAGGTTAGCTTGGCCCACAAAGTGATTGTTGACAACTTGAGCTTGAGCCGTCATGAGTTGGGTCAAGTTCATTAGGGCAGCCCTCAACTCCGCATTAGTCATATCACCCTCAACAAAAGGAGCTTGAGGCATAGGAGGCACTTGAGGTCCTTGAGGTTCCGGAGGCACTTGAGGTTCTTGAAGAGGAACCTCCTCATTTTCCTCCCCTAAGCCAACAATAGGAACTTGGTCAACACGGGGAAGGACTCTCTCATTTGGTACACCTCCCTCCTCCCTTCTAGCGGTCGATCTCCTCGTATTCATGTCCTAAAAACACAAAAAGAAGAGGTTGAGAATAGACACCTTATATACTCAACTCTAAGGCACGATACTAGAATAGAGAAGAAAGTGAAACTTCTAGCATCCTATAGCCTCTTGTCCATGGATGTGTCGCGACTCACACCAATGACCAAGATACTACTAGATGTGGCTTGTGAGACTTTCAGACCTTAAACTATTTCCCAAAACCTTATGCTCTGATACCAAGTCTGTCACGACCCGAAAGCACCCCCTAAAAGTTAGGGAAAACCTTCGAATCATGACCGGGCGTACTTTACCCCTTTGGGTCTCGTACAAGCCCTCTAACTAGCATTCATAACATAAAGCATGAAAAGTAGTGCGGAATTAAAACTTTTCACGATAATAATAATAAAAGGAGTCTTTTCATAAATACTAGGAAATCTTATCGTCACAAGCCAACTTGAAGACACAACTTGGAATCTTAGGGACACGGCCCTTTACAATAAAAGTAAATACATTTTTAAGTCTTAATAAGAAACTAAGAAACATAAAACTATGTCCTCGAATATATGAGGACATACCCAATTCTTGAGAGATAGAATTCCCAAGCTTCAACTCCGATCCTCCAAAAAGGCTTCCAACCTATACTCATAAGGTATATAAAAGTATGGGGTTAGTACAACAATGTACTAAGTATGGCATATGCAAAAACATACGAAAAGGGACATTTTAGTAAAAATAACTTTTCATGCAATTAAAGCAATATTCATGAATCTAGAAACAAACCAACATAAGAATCGACAATCAACACTTTATGGCAACTTTACCAAAACTTAGAGTAATCAAAAGGAACATTTCAATGAACTTACTAAACTTACAATGAAATTGAATAAAGCATCATAGTGAACATTTTGAATTCTTACAATGAGACCTTACAGTGAATGGCACGGTCCAAGTCATATGAACTCTTTTCCTTTGAAGTTGCCCTAACCCAAGGTTATCCTAAGACTCCCTAAGGTGAGCTAAGAAGGGATTTTCATTACACCTCCCTTCAAAGCACACCAAAGCGACCCTTAAAACTACCAAATCTTAGGCTTACTTCGTTGGAAATCAAATCCACGCCCTTGGCTAACATATGCAAAACACTCATGGAAATATAGGTCACACCAAGTGCAATGTGAGAGTAGCATCCCATACTACCACTCCCACTTAGTACTCCTAATGGATTCCATTTACTCAAGTACTCCACAATAATCATCCATAACACTACACCATAGTACTCATTCACACGGATTTCATGAAGGTACTCTTCTCCCATAGTAGGTATAGGTCACACCAAGTGCAATGTGAGAATAGCATCCCATACTACTACTCCCACTTAATGCTCCTACTCGGTAACTAATGTGGATTGAGCACTTCACGACATACATACACAAATTCAACAATATACAAGATAATTAGTTTCAAATCAATTCTTTTGTGGGAGTTAGCTTAACCGACAAAGACCATGAGAGCTAGACATGGAATCCCGATATTAACCCCTATCGGATGAGGGATCCTTACTTGCCTAGTGTAAGGTCATGCTTCTTAGCGTTTACATGGCTTTTACAATAGCTACACCTATGCGGGCACATAGTTAAGGGATAAGAAGATTGCTACTAAGTAACTCACTCTCTACTAACGAGGAGTACTCATCTCAAGAGGTACTTTGGATTACAACATCTCAACTCACGAAATGCAATCCACCTCCCCTTCATATCCTCTCGGTGCTAGGCATAACTCCCCACGGATTTCTCAATATAATAGTCTATCTTAGAAAGCTCACTAGGAATGGAGAGGTTGCTACTAGACACTACATCTCAACTCACGAAGTGTGTCCACCTCAAGATTCCCCTTTTTGCTCAACTTGGTATAATACATTCTTTAAAGTGTGTGTGTGTGTACACTTTGCATATAAGTATCATCTCATTATCAACAAGTTCTACGCATACTTTAACCTCGATTCATCGAGTTACACACTCTACATGCTTCTCATAATCATATACTTTATTTAGACATAAACTAGGTCAAGCATGCAATTCAAGCTACACCAAACACAATAGAAGACCCATATACAATATATCTTCATTTAACATATTAGACCTTCAAGATTACCTACTCAACACATACTAATCAACATCAAGCTCATCAATTAGCACCGCCACCCATAAGGTGGACCATACCACTCAAATAACAATTCATAATAAGAAATATACAATGAGAACAACTCATCAACAATTCAAACCATCATCACCCATAATCAATTTATCAACATTTCACCATATTAAGGCCCTTAGGGCAGTAGCTACACCAACATGACATACACAAGAAGACCCAAGTTCATACCTTACTCAAATCATGCTCACATAACCCATTTTTAAGTCAAAAGTTGAAGTATGCATCAACAAGAGTTTCATGGAGTTTTTAACATCAAAATCATCAATTCAAACCAATATAAATACATTTAAACCATTAGAACTTAAATACAAGAAGACCCATACTAGAAATCAAAGTTAGAAGAAGTTTGAGTTTAGAAACCCTTTTTGAAAACCATTTTGGGAAGTTGGCTTCTTGAATGAAAAGATATTCAAGAATGGATACCATACCTTTAAGAGAAGGAAACCCACTAATTTTGATGAAGAAACAAGTCCAAAGCATCCCTCCTTTCCCTCCTTGAGCCTTGGCTTCAATGGTGACTTTGAGAGAGTTTTCTTTTTAGAGAGAGAGTTTGAATGTTGAAGTGAGGGGGTCTTGTCTAGGTCTAGGGTGTAAAACTCATTTAATATAACCTAAAAATCCCTTAACAAACCGTCCAAACTCTTATTTAGACGTGGGGTGAATTTATAAATTCACCCCTAACTTGGCAGAAAAATCTGCGCACAGGGACAAGGCTTGCGATGACCTGCTTGTGACGGGGCATCACGGGTGCAACGGCCTGTCCTGACCATCCGTTGCAAACTTCAGAGGCTTGAAAAGGGTCCCCTCTACACCCTTGAACAAGTCCCCCACGACGGAACCTTGTGACGGGGCATCACAGCCATGACTGGTCGTCGACTGCTCCGTCGCCAAGGCTGCCTGGGACAGCCTGCTTACCAGGTTTTGGGTCCTTCCTCAAGCACCCTTCGTTGGTCCTTGGGGATAATTTCCCAGACGTTTCCAACAAAAATATGATCATCTATAAGTTTTACACCTCTCACATGAATTTCATCCAAAACGAATACACAACACAAAACAGTAAGCAACCGAGCGAAAGAAATAACAGAAAATTCCATTGATTCTCCTAGGCGATTTCAAGGTTTCTCCTAAAATTATGTTGATGATACTAATGTCTTGTAATCATATAGACAATGAGTTGTGTGTTTTGAATGCATTAAAATATATCATATTCATACCACAATTCACAACTAACGAATTAGGAAAGTCTAATGACTAGACTTTCCAGAAATGACATGTTGCTTAGGAAGAGCTTTCATTGATCATGCATAGCTTTATGTGTATTTATACATATACCCATACGTAGTACAAGTGGTGTACTAACACACTACTATTTACTATTTTTATAGGTGCAGGTCAGAGGATAGATTGACGACACTTGCAGCGGTTTGGACTTCAGCGTTTCTCCAAACCATTTGGTAGATTCTCTTGATTTCGAGGATGCTACAGTATTAGTTTAGCTTTAGATATAGACATAGCTAGTAGATGTTGTCCCTAGCGTTTCTTTCACATTTCATTTCGAACCTTGTGATGTAAGGCCGTTTTGTCAACTTAATATATTCTATTCATCGTTTATTTTGAAATATTCTTGATATTAGATGGTTGTCTATTGATGTTGAGCTTAGTATATAATGTTTAATACGTAATGACTATATGAAGTCTAAGTACACTTCATATGTTTAAAAAGTTTTAAATTTTCCGCAAATTTAACTAGATGAATGTGATGAATGCAAGATGAGGCTTGTCTGCGACCTCTGAGAGGTCAACGACGCCGGTGGCGATTCGGATTCAAGAATCCGAGTAGTTAAAAACTTGGTATCATAGAATGAGGTTAAATTACCTAGGATCTAAAGCGCAACACAACCACGTTACGTAGTTTCTAGCTTATGGTTGTGAAGCGCGCCACAATCATGACTTAGAGACTACGCGATGATAGAAAATCTTCCCTTCTTCTACTCTTTATCGTGCTATCTAGAGCTTTGACACTTTGTGTCATTATAAGTATCTAACTTCGTTGTTGTGTGAACGCGTAGAAGAATACACACTAGGATTAGGATGGCCAAGTGGTCTAAGGCGCCAGACTCAAGATTTGGCCTTCCCAAGAAGGGGCAATAATGGAAATGTCCAGCGTGACCAAAAGACGTGTAGTAAGTGTGGTCGTTCGCATGGAGGTGAGTACATGGTAGATTCTAAATGCATGCCACGGGTGTTAATGAAGAGGAGGAGTCTAAGTTGGTTGCATACCAACTCAAGGATATGCCTTAGGTATTGATTTGCTTCATAAGTGTTATGCCACCATAGACTGTCAAAATAGGGTAGTAAGGCTTCACTTTTCAAATAAGTTGGGTTAAAATGGGAAGGGCGTGGTTCAAATCCAGTAGACCAAATTGTTTCATATTTGAAATCCAATAAGATGATAGCTAAGGGGTATTTATACCACTTAGTTAGAGTCAATGACTTAGAACAAGAAGTCCCTTCCATAGACTCTATGTCCGTAGTAAATATCAGGTTTGGTAGGAAAGGGAAGTTTAGTCAGAGGTATATAGGTCATTATGAGATCTTACAGCAAGTATGTAAAATTACCAAACGACTTGGCTTTTGTTCATCCCGTGTTTCACGTTTCGATTCTTGAGAAGTGTCTAGGCGATCCAACGTACATTCTACCCGTCGAGGGGTTAGGAGTCGATGGGAATCTTTCCTTATGAAGAGGTTCCCATTGCAATTTTAGATCGTCAAGTGAAGAGACTGAAGAACAAGGAGGTTCTCACCGTGAAGGTTTTATGGAGGAACCACCTTGTTGAGGGGGCAAGATGGGAGGCCGAGGCCAATATGAGATCCCGTTACCCTCACTTGTTCAGTTCTTCAGGTTAGATATACTCTTCCTAAGTCTGGTTTTATTTAAGAAACTCTAAGTTTAAGTGCTTTAGTCGATTTGGTTTTATAAGTCACTAATCGTATGTCTTATAATAGCACTATGTCAGTTAAAACGAAGTTACGTTGAATTTTATGTTGCTCTTTTTGTGTAGCAAAGGCATGTTTTCTGTGTTGCATGATTTGTGATGTGCATTAAGTTAAGTGTGATTGAGAAGGAAATTCCTCAATCTCAAATATAAAGCTTCAGATAAGTTTGAATGATATGCATCATCCAAATAAGTGTGAATCAGATATTCACAAAAAAGAAACGTTTAAGTATGATAAAGTAACCTTCGAAAGTCACCCTCTTTGTTTAAATGATGTGTAAGTGTCATTCGGGGATGAATGTTCCTAAGGGGGGGATAATGTAACATTCCGGAAAAAGCACATGTCTAGTGAAGAGCCCAATAGGTCTTTAAGAATGCGTATTGGGGATACATAAGCATTCCAATGGCCAATATTGAGAAATATTGGGCATAGTATAGAAAATTGGCTAAGGAGTATTAGCCAATTCTATATAATACCCAAATAAGCAAAATATTGGGCATATTAGAAATATTGGCTTAAAGGGGTGTAAGCCAATTTTCTAACATTAATGATGCTTGTTTAAGAATTGTACCTGCAATAAAGGCCCTAAGCTAAAAACATAGATTTCCAAGTATTCGCTGGGTATGAAGCATCCAAGTGTGAAGCCTATATACCATTCCACATGACCATCTAAAATGATCATGTATATTAAGCAGTGCCCAAGGACATGATGAGGGTCCTTGGGACAATAAGTAAACATTCCCAAAGGAACCATAAATAATAGTTTGTTAAGAAAGTACAACAACACATGTGCAAGCACATGTGCAAGACATGTGGAGAAGCGGCCAAAGGAGGGGACCACCCTAATCGAATTCGGTAAGGGTAGTTAGGGGGAAAACGTGCACAAGGGACCACTCCATGTGGGGCATAACTTACTAACCAATTCTAGACTCTAACGTACTGCACTAACTAGCTAACTAACCTAGGAACAAACGAAATAAACTAATTAGTGCACCCGACAACCTAAGACTTAACCGGTTGACACTAACCTAGTAACTAGTTAAAGAGACACCTAGTACCTAACCTAGGATGGTCCAAAAGGTTGGTTATGGTCCTAACAACTTAGGGATACTTTATTAATTACCCTATATTACTTATTAATTAATTTAGCAACTTAATTAATTAATTTAAATGGACAAAACTGAAATCACAAAGCAATTTCCAGATTTCGGTTAAGACAAGCAAAAGACAACCTAGTACCTAACCTATGATGATCCAAAGGGTTAGTTATGGTTATAACGACTTAAGGGTACTTTATTAATTACCCTATGTCACCTAATTAATTAAATTATCAATTTAATTAATTAATTTAAATGGTCAAAACGAAATCCTTACACTAACCTAGTAACTAGTTCAAGAAACATCCTAGTACCTAACCTAGGATGGTCTAAAGGGTTAGTTATGGCTATAACGACTTAAGGGTACTTTGGTAATTACCATAGGTCACTTAATTGATTAAATTATCAAATTAATTAATTAAATTAAAGGGGTCAAACCGAAATTCTTACACTAACCTAGTATAACTCAAGAAACATCCTAGTACTTAACCTAGGATGGCCCAAAAGAGTTAGATATGGTTCCAATGACTTTGGGGTACTTTAGTAATTACCCTAGGTCCCTTAATTAATTAAATTAGCCATTTAATCATTTATTTTAAAGGTTCAAAACGAAATTCTTAGGAAAATTTTTAGATTTGACTAAGTATTGTGTTTTCCTTGTTCTAGTCAATCTAGGAGGGGTTTTTTAGTAATTTATTTATTTAATTAACTTATTACACCCTAAGTTGAATGAGTCAAGATAATTTCCTAAGACTTAGACTCATGCTCAAACTTAAACAAATACACGACGCAATACAGTAAGCAAGCGAGGGAAAGAAAAATAGAAAATTCCAGTGATTCTCCTAGGCGATTTCAAGGTTTCTCCAAGTTTTCGTTCAAGGTGGTATTCGTAGATTAATCTCTACATAAGGTATGATTTTCACTCCTGGACTTCATTCTCTAAGAGAACTTTTTTTCCAACGATTCAAAGATCTTGAAAACTAGGGTTGTTCCCGTGTTCTCATCGAACTCCCTTGTCCCTAGTATCCTTTTCGATTCAATGTTGAATTGGTTAGAGATCATGTTGTTGGTATGTGGTGCTGGCTGATCTTATGTGTAATATTCTTGAAATATGAATGTCGATTAACCTATGAAGCTGTGATCGTATAAAGTTAAGTGCTTAAAACGTGAATCATGAATGGACGATGTGTTAGTTACACCCGTAATTGTTTAAGTGTTGATGTGTTTGTCCTAATGTTATGAAGATGATAACATCATCAAATATTAATACGATTCTGTCCAATATTTCTTAAAAACATTACCCTAAAGTCATGAACTAAGATTGGTTAAGAGAATGATACTATGCTAAGATGTGTTCGAAAATGTTATGTATGAAGATGATTACGTTTTGTTGTGCATACCTACTGTAAATGTGACTTTTTGATGATGTTGTGTTCGTTAAATGATCATACTATGCTGTTCAAGATGTTTAAAAATGTTATGCCTAAAGTTATGTTATAAGGTTGGCTTAAAAAATCTCCATGAAATCACATTTGAATGAATTGCCTATCTTATGCCAATAATTTGGGCAATAAATTGACTGTTTAATAGAATTGGCTACAACATTGCTTTCAAAGAATGATGGGAAGAATGACTTACTAAAACGATTAGATTAGCTATGGTAACTACATGAAGTTAATTAAATTGTACAATGATATTCTCATAACCAGTGTATAGTGGAATTATGATTTGTGCCAACAAATTGGCTAGTAAAACATATGTCTAATTATATTACTTCAAAAACATGAAAATTCGTACCAATCTCTACATTAATGAAATCATAACATAGGGTATGCCAATCAATGGGACAAGTCCCAACATACCCTATACACACGAACTTGTGAACGTAAAAATATTGAATTGTTCTTGTAAGTTATCAAAGGTTAAAAGTTCAAGTGTAGTGAAAGTTTGGCATATGCCAATAAATTGGCCTGCAACATTATTTCCAAAAATATGTAATAGAATTGGCAAATGATTCCATGAAATTATATTTGAATGAATGTTTGGCTTGTGCCAATAAATTGACTATGAAGTTATTCCCAATTGTTTAGGCCAATACTAATCATATGCCAATCTTGTGAGAGAGGGTAATCGAACCCGTCCTCAAGGACAAATGTGTGAGATACATAAGTCTCACACATAATCAAAAATTATATGCTGCCCTAGGGATTCGAACACAGATCCCCTTGACCGAATGTGCAAGATGCATAAGTCTTGCACAATATGCACTTAGATGATCATGAAACACTTAGCCAAATATGAGCAACCCGAAAGGGGTACTATGAGTGTAAAGTACACTAAAGTCCATGTGCATGACATATGATGTAAGTTAATGACAATATGAAGAAATGAACATTCACGTAATGAGGTGAGTAATTATGTTAAATTATGATGCTAATGAAAATGGTGACAACATGATAAGCGGATAAGATGAATGGTTAGACAAGTCTCAACCAAGCCTAAGTAAAGGTCATTAAAAGTACTCACCTAAGAGAGTGTTGAATATCAAGAGACAAGTCTCAATCACATTCTATATGTAAGTGTAAGGACAATTCACACTTAATACGTAAAGAAGAGATGAGAAATCATCTAATGAGCTATGACTACCTCATGCTACAAGAAAGCTTCGATGATGTATGAGTTGAATGTAAATAGGAACTTTTAACTGAGCACTGATAAACTAGTTATGAGGGGTGATGCCTTCTTTCGGGAAGTGCGGAGGTTCACATAATTCTTATGATATGAGACTGTCAACCAAGGTGGATATGGGTCTCGTTAAATCTCCTAGTCTTTGAACTATGTTGCTACCATAGGGAACTAGCTTGGTTCGAACCCAATAAGCTAGCATGTTTTGGTTTAACTTTAGCCAGTGACTCCACCTGTTTTTGGTGTGAGGGAGACACCGGATTTCATGATGCTCACATGATCTATGTCGGTTAGGGTTGATGTTCCTCAAACTATGAAAGATAATGAAATTAACGATACCGAAGGTGTTTCTGCAAGACAATCAGGAGGTTAAACCAGATTCAAGTAATGACATTAGGTCATTCTTGGTCATTGAACTTCATGATCCTGATGAGAGTCTTAAACTTCATACTAGGTATATCTGGTGTTTACATCAGCCTACAAATGAATGAAATGAATAATGTGAAGTACGAATTAATGAATGAAGCATACTCTGTCTTTGCTAAAGAAGGCCCTCGGGTTGAGGTCCCATATGTTGGGCCCTCACTTGAGATGTCTAAGTGCTACATCCACGATTCCAAGGTCTCGTGGATATGAAATGTATAATATATAAAACATGAAATGTATGTTATGTGAACCTATGTGTGTATGATGTGTGACATATTCATGGTATGACCTTCCTATTACGAATTAGGGAAATCCAGAGACTTGACTTCCTAAGAAAGCATGTTGATTAGGAAGAGTCATGGCTTATAATGACATCTTATATGATGCCAATAAAGGAAAGAAGAAACATAACGTTAACTAAATAACCCATAATTTCCCCAACATGAAAGTAATTAAATCAATGGCATGATCAATAGAGAATGGCTTATGAAATGTAATGAATATATAGTGTAAAGAATGCCTCACTATAAGGTAGGGAAATCATTCTTTAGTCCTTGGATTACTTACATAGATTCATTGTGGGTATGAGACTACAATGAATCATTGCACTTGTAAGTAAAACATAGGACCAAAGGAATTATTGAACTATACAACATGAAGAAGAAAAAGACTGAAAAATAAACTAAGTCCCAAGGAAAGAGCTCTCGGGTTTGGAGGATCAAAATTTCCAATCTTCGCTCGAGTTGTTCTAAAATTATATTTATGATACTAATGTCTTGTAATCATGTAGAAAATGAGTTGTGTGCTTTGAATGCATTAAAATACATCATATTCATACCACAATTCACAACTAACGAATTAGGAAAGTCTAATGACTAGACTTTCCAGAAATGGCGTGTTGCTTAGGAAGAGCTTTCATTGATCATGCATAGCTTTATGTGTATATATGCATACACTCATACTTAGTACAAGTGGTGTACTAACCCCCTACTATTTACTATTTTTATAGGGGCAGGTCAGAGGAGAGATTGACGACACATGCAGCGGTTTGGAGTTTTGCGTTTCTCCAAACCATTTGGTAGATCCTCTTGATTTCAAGGATTCTACAGTCTTAGTCTAGCTTTAGATATAGACATAGCTAGTGGATGTTGTCCCTAGCGTTTGTTTGAAATTTTATTTTGAACCTTTTGCTGTAAGGCCATTTTGGCAACTTAATATATTCTATTAATCGTTCGTTTTTAAATGTTCTTGATATTAGATGGTTGTCTATTGATATTGAGCTTAGTATATAATGTTTAATATGTAATGACTATATGAAGTCTAAGTAAACTTCATACGTTTAAAAAGTTTTAAATTTTCCGCAAATTTAACTAGATGAATGTGATGAATGCAAGATAAGGTTTGTCTGCGACCTCTGAAGGGTCAAGGACGTCGGTGGCGATTTTTATTCTAGAATCTGGGTCATTACAGATCCAAGGAAGACGGAAGTGGTCAAGAGTTGTCCTAGACCTTTGAATCGTACCGACATCCAAAGTTTTCTAGGGTTGGTCGGTTATAATATGAGGTTTTTTGAGGGATTTTCATCTATCGCATCTCCACTAACGGACTTAACCCAAAAGAATTCCAAGTTCGAATGGTCGGAATCATGTGAAAAGAGTTTCCAATTATTGAAGGATAGAGTCACCTCCTCTCCAGTATTGACCTTACTGGAGGGTATCGAAGGGTTTGTGATTTATTGTGATGCCTCCCGAGTGGGTCTAGAGTGTGTTCTTATGAAACATGGCAAAGTAATAGAGTATGCCTCTAGGCAACTCAAGCCTCATCAGAAGAATTATCCAACTCATGACTTGAACTTGCGGTCGTGGTTTTTACATTGAAAATTTGGAGACACTATTTCTATGGGGTACATGTTGATGTGTTCACCGATCACAGGAGTCTTCAACACGTATTCAATCAAAAAGACTTCAAAATCTAACACAAAGAAAATGCTTAAAACTTTTAAAGGATTATGACATGAGTGTCCTTTACAATCCTGGGAAAGCCAATGTGGTAGCGGATGCACTAAACCGAGTGTCCATGGGTAGTGTGCCTCATGTGGGTGATGATAAAGAAGAATTGGTGTAACATGTTCATAGGTTGTCCCGGTTAGGTGTCCAATTACATGAATCTTCAAACGGTGGTTTCATGGTCCATCATAAATCTCAATTATATCTAGTGGTTGATGTGAAATCCAAGCAACATCTTTATCCTCTATTGATGGAGTTGAAAGAATAGGTCCTTAAAAATAATAATGAATCTTTCTCCCAAGGGGAGGATGGGGTACTTAGGTACAAAGAAGAATTATGTGTACCGGATATGGATGGTCTAAGGAAGAAAATCATGGATGAGGCTGATGGATCCCGATACTCCATCCATCCAGGGGCCACTAAGATATATCATGACTTGTGTGATATCTATTGGTGGAATGGAATGAAAAGAGAGGTAGATAAGTTCGTGTCGAGGTTCCCAAATTGTCAACAAGTAAAAGTGAAGCATTAATGCCCGGGTGGTCTAACCCAAGATATTGATATTCCCACTTGGAAGTGGGAAGATGTCAACATGGACTTCGTGGTAGGTTTGCCTCGAACACATAGACAACATGACTTCATTTGGGTTATAGTTGATATGTTGACTAAGTCAGCCTACTTCCTTCCCGTAAAAAGTTCTTACTCTGTAGAGGAGTAGGCTAAATTGTATGTTATGGAGGAAGTTTCATGGGCCCCCTTGTCGATAATTTCGGATAGAGGATCCCAATTCACTTCACATTTTTGGAGATTTTTCCAAAGTGGGCTTGGTGCCTAAATTTATCTTAGCATCGCTTTCCATCCTCAATCGTATGGACAAGCGGAGCGTACCATCCAAACTCTTGAAGACATATTCAGGGCTTGTGTGATTGATTTTAAAGGGAATTGGTATTATCACCTTCCTTTGATAGAATTATTCTACAACAATAGCTACCATACGAGTATTGGTCTGGCACCTTTTGAAGCCCTTTATGGTAGGAGGTGTCGGTCCCCGATTTGATGGTTTGAAGTGTGTGATTTTACTCTTTTTTTTCCCAAAATATTGTATGATGCCACAGAGAAGGTTGGAATCATAAGAGAGAGGTTGAATACGACCTATAGTTAGCAAAAATTTTATGTCGACAATAGAAAGAGGGACCTTGAATTCAATGTAGGAGATTGGATCTATTTTAAAATTTCACCAATGAAAGGCGTGATGAGGTTTGGAAAGAAGGGAAATCTTAGTTCCTATGATGTGGGGCCTTATAACATTTTGAAAAGGGTTAGGGGAAGAGGAATATGAGTTAGAGTTTCCAATCGAATTGAAGTCGGTTCATCCGGTGTTCCATGTGTCTATGCTCAAGAAGTGTGTAGGTGATCCGGTGTTAATTCTCCCTCTAGAAGGTTTAGGGTTAATAGAGGACCTTTCTTATGAAGAGGTCCTGGTTGAAATCTTGGATTTCCAAGTTAAGAGATTGACGAACAAGGAGTTTGCCTCCGTGAAAGTTCTATGGAGGAACCACCTTGTATAGGGTGCAACATGGGAGGTCGTGGCAGACATGAAGAACCGTTACCCTCATCTCTTTCCCCCTACTCCTACACAAAGTTAAGGTTAGTAGATTTCTCTTAAATGAGTTATATGTATAATGTTTAGCTTATCATGTTTATCTAGTATGTGCATATTCTTTTAGAAATTCATGCCTAAATTGAGTTTTTATGTGAAATATGACTCTCATGATTTACTTGCACTTAAATACGTAGTGTGCTATATTGCTTTAATAATAATTGTGTTGGGCATGTTTTGGTATGTATTGACAAGAAATTATCATAGTACCTCTTTGAAATTTTTCATGTTGAGCTCATGTTAAAATGGAGAAGGTAGTTCCTCCATATGTGAAGTAAATGATGAGCTCTTATGTGTCATGAATTGTAGATTAAGTTACTATGCGTTAATGCTATGTTTATGTGTTGAAAGGAGATGAGAATTCCTCCTATGAACTGTGACTCATTATGATATTGCTGGTTGGTTGGCTTCTAGTCTTGAGTCTACCCCTTTTTCCGCTAGAAGGTTTTAGGTGTCATTCGGGGACGAATGTTCCTAAGGGGGGATATAGTAACACCCCGTAATTTCCATGACATGTACTAGAGCCTAATATGTTTTATAATTATTATTTTAGACATAAAATAGTGTATATAACTTATTTGAGAAGTATTGGATCCATAGCATTAAAGAAAGGCCTTGACGTCCGAAAACTAGCTAAATTGAACAAGTTGACGTCCCTATGTTTGGTGAAGGTTTCAGAGGGTCATATGAAGTCCAAAGCATGTAAAATTACTTTGAATAGGTAGAATGTAGTATATAGAGTAAAAACGTATAGTCAGGACTCCAAGGACCACCGAAAGGGTCCTTGGGGAGGACCTGAACTAGGGCGAGTAGGCTGCCAAAGCAACCTCCGTGCAGCAGGATTTTGGTGGCTGCTGCGCGACGCGCAGACATCATGGGGAGAATTGAACTTGGACTCGCGACGCGGGGCCTACACGAGGCTCACAGAATCAACCCATATTTCAAAATTAAATCGTGAAATCAACCCCGCGACGCACAACCACTTCCCAGATTCGTAAAAGTCGTATTTTAACAATTTTGACTTCACAAAAAGACTCATTTAAGTGAGGAGTCTTTTGGGTAATTTATGGGGTGACTATATAAGGTATTAGGGTCAGTTTTAGTTCAATTTTAACACCCAAACCAAGTCTTAAAAGTTTAATTAAAAAATCACTCCCATCTCTTTTAAATTCTCTCTTCCTCCAAAACTCCATTGAAGACCAATAGATCTCCAAGAAGAAGATCAAGCCTTCAAGTTTCCAACCAAATTTCGTGGATTTATCATCTATACAGTATGGTTTCATTCATTCTTGGGATTCCTTTCCCCAAGATGTCCCTCCGAAAGATAATTTCTAAATCCCCCAAATCTAGGTTTTTCTTATATACAATTGTCTTCTTTGAAAAAATGAAATTATGAATCAATTGTGATGAATTATTATGAATTAATGTTCTTTGAGTACATATTGATTGATAATTGATGATTTCCTATGATATTTTACCAGACCTATGTCTCTTCCCAATTTCATGAAAATCTTGAATTGATATGGTGAATTTTTAAGATTACGAATATGTAGATGGACTACATTGTGGTTAATTTTGTAATTGCCTCTTGAATTTACCTCGTTTATGTAATTGGTTTTGTATTCTTTGTAATGGAAGTATGAAAGTTCTTGGAAGGGATAAAGAGGTATGTTGATTGGTTCTTCTTGGATTCAATTATGAATTATGAGTTACTTAGATAGTAACACTTCTAGGTGTAAGGTGTGGTTGTGATGTTGATGCTAACTATTCCTCATCCTTTACCCTAGACTATTGAATTGGTTATGAATTATGAAAGTATGTTATGGTATGATTACTATATGATTTAAAGTAGTTTCTCATGATTATAGTAAAGTGTTAAGTGAAAGGTTTACTCACTTAAGAGGTGGTGTCTAAAGTGAGAGGATTGTTCTCACTTGTGATGACCTATGAGCTAGATATGATAAGATCATTACCTAGGGGTCTAGAAGAGACTAATGTAAACTTGTATGATGAAGTAATATGATTACTAAAGGGAATAATGGCATAGCACCAAAAGGGCATGTAAATGAGATTGAGGTCCCACGTTAGTCAATTCCGCTTCCCACATGGATTTCCTCACGTTAGTAAGTCCGGATTCCCTGATTATGTGTTGTCTCATGATATGGAAACCTCCACGTTAGTAAGTCATGGTTTCTAGAAACAATCTCCTTGATCCTTAACTATGTGCCCACATAGGACTCTAGATTAGTTGATCCACCTAGATAACTATGTACGAATGGTTGAAACTTAGGCAAGTGTTAACCCTCTCTTTTCGGTGTGGAAGTAGAACACCGGATTCCATGTAGCTCACATAGTCTCATGTCGGTTATTGCACTTCTTTCCTAATGTAAACGAAATGATAAAATATGCATGTGAACTCCTATTAGGGTCGTCTTAAAGGCAACTACATAGTGTGAGGGATGGTATGAGACTTCTCTTAAACATAGCACATGGGGGATCCTAAGGGATGGTTCTAGTACTTTTCTTTTATGATTATGATTATGATTATGGTTAGGTTAATAATCTATGAGTAAGTATTGATTTATAATCATGTTATGAAAATATGTTGTAAGTATGAAGTGGGTTGCTTAATGTGATTCTTAGCCTTGGATGAGATTATGGGGTTCTATCTTTGGCATAGCACAAGTATTACTAGAGTGATCTACATGTTGGGTTGCTATTATGTTGTATTGACTTATTATGCTTCTTATATATGCATGTTGAGTTAAATTGATAGAAAGCATGGTTTTGACTAAATTGTCCTTTTATGCATTGATGATGTTGTGCATAGGAGCCATATGTAGTACATGTGTTTTGCACTAACCCATATTTCTCCTTTTCCCCAAAAATTTTAGGTTCGCACCATTATGGAGATTCGTGGTCATTGAAGAAGAAGGCTTGCCTCTTTCCTAAGTCAAATGGTGAGTCCTCATGAGTTCCGAGGATAGAACCACTTGTCAAGCCTTATAAGTTTTGTCTATGTTTTGAGATAATTATTCCATTCTCATTTTGAGACTTCATTGTATCCTATATGGGCCTATTGTAGTAGACTAAGGGCAATGCCAAAACTATTGTGATTTATTCTTTAGATGGTTAAATGTTAGACGAATTATTAGACTATTTTGTTGTTAAATGTTAAGTGAGAAGCCTGTGTAATCTTCATATGTAGAGGTCTAAGTAAACTTCATTACGAATATATGCAAAAGTTTTAATTTTCCGCACATTTTGATTTATTATATGTGATGGCGAATGCTAAGAAGATTGTCTTAGTCCTCTTCGAGGACGACGACGCTGGTAACGACTAGGGGTTACTTGTGTCGTTACAGAATGAATCCACCAGTGTTCTATGGCTCCAAAGTGGGTGAGGATTCGAATATGTTTATTCATGAGGTGTATAAGGTGCTTGTAATCATGGGAGTGTCTTCCATTGAAAAGGTGGATTTGGCTGCCTATTAATTGAAAGATGTTACCCAACTTTGGTATGAGCAATGGAAACATAGTAGACCGATAGGAGCGGGTTCTATTTAATGAGAGACTTTTAAGTGACTTTCCTTGATAGGTTCTTTCCTAGGGAATTGAGGGAGGCTTAGTTGGAGGAATTCATAAACCTAAAGCAAGGTTATATGAGTGCTAAGGAGTATGTAATCAAGTTCACTCTTCTATCTATATATGCTCCAAGTTTGGTAGAAAACCCTAGAGACTTGATGAATAGGTTCATGACGGGGGTGTCCGATCTAGTTGAGGAAGAGTGTCGTACGACAATACATGTTTATGAAATGGATATCTTTCGACTCATGGTGTTTGCTCAACAAATACAAGAGTCCAAAATTAAGAAGGATAAAAAGTGGATTAGGATGGACAAGGAAGGGTCCAATGGACATGGTTGTTCTAAGAATGGAAAAAAGTTTTCCAGACAAGGTCATTCTAGTGCTTCTAAGTATGAGGATGAAAGGGTATCTAACCCTAGATCTCAAGGGTAGAATGAGTATTCCTGACCTACTTTCCCTAGGTGTGGTAAGAAGCATGAGGGTAGGTGTTTGGCCGGAATAGATGGTTGCTATGGATGTGGTGAGTGGCCAAATGATGAGGGATTTCCCTAAGGCAAAGGCTAATGCGAGGGAAGGAAAGCCAGCTGCTGCTAATAGTGAGGAAGGTGTTCCTAAAGCCAAGACTAGGGTCTTTGCTCTCAAATCTAAGGGTGATCAAGATTGATCTCTTCATGTCCCTTTTCCGGTATGTGCTTTTTATAGATTTATGAAAATTTTAAGAATTTCTTATGATTATGATTTGCTTTATTGATTTTGATGCTTCCATATAATGAGCAATTGATGTTAGAAAGACATGTGTAGTTTATTCCCAAGCGGGGAATAAGGAGCATTTGTTTGAGGTCTTTATATGGTAATGTTTAGCTTGGAATTGAATTATTTCCTTGATTTGGGTATGTGCGTTGAGTTATAATGAATATACGATGGACTAATTGTCCAGAATAGGTCCTTTAATGAAGACTTTAGTAAGGTGTCATTCGAGGAAGTATGTTTCCCAAGGGGAGATATTGTAATACCACAAAATGAATTAGGGTAAGATAGAGCCCAACATGAGTTTTTAATGAGTTTATAAGGTCTTTAAATGACTAATAATAGTGTTTAGAGTCTGTATATGAAGTTTGGAAGAGTTTGGAAGTCAAACGTCCATAACGTCCAAGACGTTCGGAAACTAGTCGAAGTTGAACTTGTGTATCGTAGTGTATTGTAGTGGAGTTTTGAGGGATAGAAAGAAGGTGAAATTTCTCAAAGATGGTTCCTATACCTAGACTGACATGGAAAGGGTCTAAACATTCCATAATGACGCCACGGGGACCAGACGAAGGGTTCCCGAGGAGGACCCAATCATGGGCCATCGAAGCTGCCAGGTAGCCAAGAAGTGAAGGCTGCTGCACGACACGCAACCAGCAGTTGAAGGGAAAAAATATTGCCCTGCGACGCTGATCCGTCACGAACCATTCTGACACAAAATTTTTCCGAAACCAACAATCATAAATGCCTCTGCGGCGCAGTAAACTCCCAGATTTGGTCGCATCGATTTTTAGTCAAATTAGAATTGGTTAAATGGTCCAATAGTTGCAGGGGTCTTTGGGTATTTGTGGATTAGTTATTGGAGGTTATTTTATGTATTTGAAGTGAATATAACAGTACAATATCCATTTAGGCCCTAGACTCCAAATCAAAACCTTTCTCTCCCAAAACTCTCCCAAAGCCACCATTGAAGAAGAAGAGAAACTGCAACACCTTTTTAGGAAAAATTGATCAGGGAATCAATATTGGTTTAAGACTCTAAAATAAGGTATGTTAATCTTATTCATTCATGGATTTTTCCAACCATTAAGCCCCCTAGTTTCCCTTCAATTGTGAATCCAAATAACCCAACCTAGAGAGGGTTGTGATTGCATTGTGTGTAAGGTTTGATTCTGATCCCAATCTAGTAGGTAACATTCAACGATGTTTATATGATGATTATGCACTGTTTTCATGATGTTTTTATAGTGAATTGTGGTAATTGAAGTTGAAGGTGATAATGGTGATTTTAGGCCACTAGAGGCTAGATAAAGGTCTTATGTTGAACTTCTTTATTCAATTATATTCTATACTATTTGATCATGATTGAATCACCTAGATATGAATTGAGCTAGGCTTAATTGATCTAGGTTGGTCTTTACTTGTAAAAATGAAATTGAACCTATGTGATCAAGCATGACTAGAATTGCCTTCTGATCTAATTGAATAAATTAACATGATATTAAGTAGCAATCATGACGACTAAGAGTAGTAGTCATTTGTAGGGATTAGGACCATTGTTGTTAGGGCTTTGGGGGTAAATTCATGATGAGGATAATTGTGTTGATGTTTCCTTTCTCTTCTACACCTAGACATGAACATTATTAGGAGAAGCAAGTTCTCAACTAGATGAACCCTAGGTTGACCTAAGAACCTAACATGAATCAATATATGTTAGACTATGATTAGCTTGAAGATGACTTGTATGGTCTCTTCTTGTGTATTAGACTTAGTGAAACAATATCAAGGACATGGTAGCTTGAGTTCAAGTACTTATGATAGCTGTAAATGGTAGATCTCAAGGTAGCTTGGGATAGTGAATCTCAAAGAGGTTTGAGTTTAAATACTAATGGTAGTTTGAGATGTTGAATCTCATGGAAGCTTTGGTTAGATTACTCATGGTTGCTTTATGTTAGGGACTTCATGATAGTTTGGGATGGAAGAGGTATGCTCTCCATAACTAGCATGGTCTTCTGTTGTTAGGATGCTTGATCATGGTAGCTTGGGGATGGTGGTTCCCATGGTAGATTTGGATTGAGTAATGAAGCTCTCCTAAGAATAGCTTGAATTAGCATGACTATGCCTTCTTGATAGCTTGACTTGGTTAGACCAAAACCATATCATGGTAGCTTTGGGGGAAACGACTATGCTCTCCTACTGTTAGCTTGACTTGAATTCAAGGTGCATTTCATGGTAGCTTGATTTGGATGCAAGTTGCATTTCATGGAATAACTTGGGATAGGTTTCTCATGGTAGCTTAGGGTTGAGGATTCATGCTCCCCTATAGTTAGATTACATCTACATTATTGGTTGCATGGTGGTTGGGATGGTTGTACCCTTTCTTAGTTAGCTTGGTTAGTATCATGAGATGTTTTCCATGATAGTAGGTCTATTATGATAGTATGTTGAGCTTAATAGGCAAGGTTGCAAGACAAGTTATCTTGGATTAGGTTAGTCTAGAGAAATACAAAGTATGGATTCTAGTATGGGATGAAATATATACATTGCACAAGTATGACTTGAAGCTACCGATGACATGACCCCTTCATGATGTATGTTTAGCTTGGATAGTGACTAGGGTTGCATTCCATGACATGGTTGACTTAAGATGATGGTTCCTAGTCAATATGAATTAGGTCTATTAGATGACTCCTAGGATGACATGAACAAGATAGGGTGATCTTAAGATATGCTTAACGTGTGAGGTATTATGGGATGCTTCACATGCATTGCACAAATGTGTTTTGAGATAGCCTAGGGGTATAGTGCTCATATGTTATGATGAACTTAGGTCTTAATTATGAAAGTGAACTATGATCAAGTATGATCAAAGAGAGGTATTAAGCTTTTGTAGTAGTATGGGATGCTACCTTAGCCTTGCACAAAGATACTTTGGGGTGGATTGTCAGGTAGTTTGTAATAATAAGAATAACAATAAGTAAATTATGAACTCTTACATGCTATATGATGATTTAATATGCTTATGATATTCATGTTATCCTTATGTATTTATCTCTTATGATTATGCCTATTATTGACTAACCCTTTGAGATATTTTCTATTTGGTACGATGTTTCCATACATAGTACTAATCGTACTAACGCATATCGCCCACATGTTGTCTATGTAGGGTCTTGAGAAGATTGAGTTTTCTTGAAGGGTAGAGTTCCAAGGTTTCCAAGAAGTTAAGGCTTGGTGAATCCTCATAGCATCCGAGGACTACCACCATTATGTTGTCGATATGTTTTTTATTTATGTTAGACTTTTATGGGCTGTGACCTTAGACTACTGTACTCAAGATGTCATATATTGTTTTTTAGACATATGTTAGACGTTTTATGAAATGACTTATGCATTATCTTTTTGAAGAAAACGTTTTAATTCCGCACTACTTTTCGTATATATGCAATGAATGATGTCTAAGGGATTGTACAAGACCTTCGAGAGGTCAAGTACGCCGTGTTTCGACCCCAAGAGTGCCCTAACTTCTAGGGTGTACATGCCGGTCGTTACAAACTTGGTATCAGAGCATATGAAATGGTCCTAGGATGTCTCAAGAACCACATCTAGTAGAGCCTTATTCATCGGTGTTAATCATGACACACCTATGAGTAGGAGTCTACGAGATGCTTAGGAAATTTCCACTTCTTCATCCTCAAAGTCGTGCCATAGATTTTGGATTTAGTAGGACTTTTTCTAATGTATGCCTATGATTTGTCCAGGTTATGGCTAACACTAGGGCTAAAGATAGAAGGGAAGGATATGGGAGTGGGGATAAAGAGATTCCTCCCCAAGTGCAAGAGCAAGTTCCTCCTCAAGTTCCTAATGACCCTCGAATAGGGAATGCTAAGTTGGAAGAATTTAGGGCTTCTATGAATTTGTTGGCTCAAGCCTTAACCACCCAAGCTAATAGAGGACATGTGGCTCCGGCTAATCCTATAGGAGGAATGAGTGCTACTAGAGTAAGCGAGTTCTTGAGAATGAATCCACTGAAGATCTATGCCTCCAAAGTGTGAGAGGACCCGAATGTGTTTATTGATGAGGTGTATAAGGTTCTTGAAATCATGGGAGTGTCTTCCATTGAAAAGTCGGAGTTGGCTTCCTATCAATTGAATGATCTTGCATAACTTTGGTACAAGCAATGGAAATATACTAGACCTATAGGAGTGGGTTCCATTGAATGGGAGACTTTTAAGTCGACTTTCCTTGATAAGTTCTTTACTAGGGAATTGAGGGAGCCTAAGTTAGGGGAATTCAAAAACCTCAAGCAATGTGATATGAGTGTTAAGAAGTATGATATTAATTTCACTCTTCTATCTAAGTGTGCTCCAAGTTTGGTAGCAAACCATAGAAACTTGATGAATAGGTTCATGATGGAGGTGTCCGATCTAGTAGAGGAAGAGTGTCGTACGACAATGGATATATACCGACTCATGGTGTTTGCTCAACAAATAGAATATACAAAATTAAGAAGGAGAAAAATAGGATTAGGACGGACAACGAAAGGTCTGATGGAAATGGTCGTTCTAAGAATTGACACAAGATTTCAAAACAAGGTCATTCTAGTGATTCTAAGTATGAGGATGAAAGGGTATCTAAACCTAGATCTCAAGGGGAGAATGAGTATTCCCGACATAATTTCCCTCGGTGTTGTAAGAAGCATGAGAGTAGGTGTTTGGCCGGTAGAGAGGGTTTCTATGGATGTGGTGAGAGTGGCTACATGATAAGGGATTGCCCAAAGGCAATGGCTAATGTGAGGGAAGGAAAGCCAGTTGCTGCTAATAGTGAGGAAGGTGTTCCTAAAGCCAAGGCTAGGTTCTTTACTTTCAAATAGAAGGGTGATCAAGAGTGATCTCCTCATGTCCCTTTTCGGTATGTTCTTTTTTATTGATTTATGAAAAATTTCAGAATTTCTTATGATTATGATTTTCTTTATTGATTTTAATGTTTCCTTATGATGAGGAATTGATGTTAGAAAGAAATGTGCATCTTATTCCCAAGTGGGAGATAAGGAGGATTTTGTATGATTTATCCATACTTAGTACTAATCGTACTAACACATATTGCCAACATTTTGTCTATGTAGGGTCTTGAAAAGATTGAGTTTGCTTGAATGGTAGAGGTCCAAGGTTTCCAAGAAGTGAAGACTTGGAGAGTCCTCATAATATTCGTGGACTACCACCACAATGTTGTCTTTATGTTTTTCCTTAAGTAAGACTTTTATGGACTTTGACCGAAGACTATTGTACTCATGATGTCATAGATGGTTTATGTGAAATATGGCAGACGTTTTATGAAATGACTTCTGCATTATCTTTTTGAAGAATTTTTTTTAATATCACAGTATTTTCCGTATATATGCAATAAATGATGTCTAAGGGCTTGTACAAGACCTTAGAGAGGTCAAGTACATCATGTTTCGACCCAAGAAAACCCAAACTTCTAGGGTATACGTGTACATGTGGGTAAAACTTCAACTTGACCCTCTTTAGCATGTTTTTGCATATTGCCATACTCAGTACAACGTTTATACTAACTCCATACTCTTCGATATTTCAAGAATATAGGTGGAAGGCAAGTGACGGTTCTTAGAAGGCAAAGCTTCGGAAATAGAGTTCTCTCAAAATTTGTATGTCCTCATATGTTCGAGGACATAGAGAATGTTGCTTTTAGTTGTTTTTCTTTAAAAGACTTGTATAAGACTTAGTATGTTTTCTTTCAATTGTGAAGGGTCTTTACCCTATGATATTAAGACGTGTCTAAGTCGGCTTGTGTTGATGAGACTTGTTCCTTAGTTTTTATAAAAGAGTTTCATTTGAGTTATGTTGTCAAAATGTTTTAATTCTGCACTACTTTTCATACCTATGTAATGAATGATAGCTAAGAGGATTGTACAAGGCCTCCGAGATGTCAAGTACGCCGTGTAACTTCTAGGGTGTACCCTTGGGTCGTTGCAAATTACTTATGTGGGAGTTTCTCTAACTGACAACCATCACATAAAAGCTATTGTGGTTATATAGTGTTCTTCCTCACGCTGCCAGGGCCCTCTATTCCACGCCGAGGGTATAAAACCTGAACTACTAAGAGGATCAACTAGTCTATGCTAAAACCACTAAGGTAATCATCTAAAATGAATATGACCCTTTTCTACTCATGATGGCTACATGGTTTATGGGGTCTCTAAGTCGTGTGAACAGTCCCGCATATCGGTGCTCAATACTACTCCCAAAATTATGATATTAGCTCTTATGTTTAAAAACATACTTCATTCTCTTATTTGAGATTATTGCTCAAAAGCTTAGGTCTAAGGCTATTTTGGAAATCAAAATTTCCTCACTTGCTTAATTGTTAAAGTGTTTACTCTTTTTCTGAAAACTAGCTCAAAGGATCTTTGGAAATCAGTTGTCTCCTATATTAAGATTAGCAAACAAGAAATAACAAAAGAGGAAAATAAAACGAAAAAAACTATTTGAGTCCACAGAAATTACTATGTATCCTTAAGAAATAATCCCCTCAAGTACCCGAGGTTACAAAATTATTTATCCCAAGATAAAACGGATTAACCATTTAAGAAATAGCGGCACCCCAAACTTCAATAAATTTAACGAAGTCAAAACTAGAACAACAAATCACACATACAACATGATCGATTTTTTTTTGTATTTTAAGAAATGTATGTAGAAGAAGGGAAGAATTCGATAATGAAAAATGAGAGAAATCCTCTCTATTTATATCCAACAAAGGGTAAAAGTCACAACTCTTTGGAAAGAAGACAACCTTTAAAAAGGTCGCAACACATTTGAAAAGGCACAACCTTTCAAACGGGCACAACCCTTCAGAAAGGACACAACCTTTCATAAAAGTCACAACCCTTCAACATAGTAACAACCCTTGCGGAAAGTCACAACACTTCATTTCATATTCACACCTTTATAACCCAACAATCCCCCACATTAATATAGGGAATGACTATTGTTAAAATATATGCATGAAAAGCTGTGTGATTCGTAACTAAGGACTAATTGCATCTGGATAAGTGGGTTTCCCTTTGAACTTCCCATAATTAATATATATCGGATATACTCTGTCAATCGGTAGACTTGATATCTTTGAACCGTCGAGCTTTGGTGTACACCTAGAAAACATAAATCACACAATCAACTCTTGAGTTTTTGTTTCTCATTGTTTTGTTCATTTCATCCATAAACACGTTTTTGTTTATAAGTCCGTATAGAAGTGCCGTTACCGAATTCTCCTTGAAGCGACTTACACTTAAGCCTTACATAGGTGATTTCTAAATGTGTTATCCCATAGATACACTATTTTATATACCCTATTTCAAATATAGATATCACTAAAAAAATCCTAATGTCTTTATCTTTGTTAGTGAACATTGTAAAATCATGAGAATAGACCATAATTTTTTGTGACAATGTTTAACCGTCATCAATGACTTTGTTTGATATCTTTGAACATATATCTTGGGATCTCCACTAGGTAGATTTACCGCCACAAAAACTTGTCCTTGGCATAGTCTCATTTCTTTTGATAATATGTCGACTCCCTCTCTTGTTAGGGCCTTTTATAAGCGAATCCAACGCATAATCCTTTTACTTTGCATAATTAATTATGATAATTACACTAGACAGTAGTTCTTTAGCAATATTGGTATTTCTTGTATTATACTATTTGAGGAAAACAAATCATGGAAGTAAAGATTAATGCACTACTTCTCTAGAATTTAGTGTTTTGTTTAGCAAAATCGATGTCAGAATGGAAGAATTAATGGTATTTCGGCTAAAGATTACACCAGGTGACCTTCTTATTATCTATCTAAGGAGGAAAATAGTTTATAAAGGTTAAGAATTTTTATATTTATCATGTGTGTCTTTGGAAAAAGTTCTGCAAATCGTATGTCTTTTTTAATGAATTTTCCTTGAAAAATAGTTGCCTTTAAAATTTAATAGTTTGCAGAATGAGATATGCATATTTTTATTTGATAAAATAGTATGTCAAAATGTTGTAGTTTGAAGAATATTTGAAAATAAAAAATATTCTATGTGATATTCTAAGAGTATGTTTTATTCTGTTTCGAGAAAAAAAACTGTTGTAGTTTTGAACTTCTTGTGAATTTGATTGTGTTTGAGTGTTGTAGACTAAAAACTTTTGTAGTTTTCTACTCTAAATAGATTGGACTATGCAATTTGTTTTAAGAATATGAAAACTTCACCTCATAAGTCAGTGTTGTACTTTTAGTTTTCTATAAACTTCATTGTTACATAGAAACAAATTGTACAAATATTTTGTCCTTATTGTTAGTATTCTAAAAACTAAGTGATATATGTAACTCTGATAGGAAAAAAAAGACCAATGACTTAAAAAGTATGGGATTTTGTGCTTGGAATAGATGCTTGTTGGAATGAACTTTGACACTATGAATAGATTGTCAAAAGAATTAAAGCACTGTAATTCTTTCATATAATAATATGTCCGAAAGTTGTTTCAGGTTGTCAATGACATTTCGATAGTTTGGAAAAAATGTGCAAAAACTATTTTCAAATACTTGAAAAATCTTTTTGAGATCATATTTAATATGTGGGGATTCTTTGCTTATGAAAAGATAAAATTAGACTTAGTGTCAAATTTAAATTTGGAGCACAAGATATGAAATTCGATGATACTTTTGTATTATGTTAGACCCACAAAATTCATAGAGTATATTTTATATTCTAGCCGTTGAATTTATCGCTTACTAATATATGACATTACTAGTATGAAACTACCAAATTACATGTATACTTGTGCAAAATGATTGTTGTTGTTTTTATGAAAAAGAGTCACTTGAAATGTTGTGATTTTTCATGAAAAGATATGCCTACTAAATATAATTATTTGTATAAACATTATTATTGGTGAATAGTGATTTATCATGTTTTGTAAAAGAAGCATTTAAATCATAATTCCGTTATTGGACCTGATTAAACTTTGATAATGGATAGTTCTATAAAAATCAAATTGAATTTTATGGAAAGGTCCTTCTAAATAGGACATTCGAAAAGGTCATGACTCAAAAAAATATTTGTATGACATAAAATTATAAGAAATAGGCACATATATTTTTAAGAAAAACCCACCACATGGAGAACTTTTCAAACTCAACATTTTTAACATGTCAATTACAAAACTTTGTAAGGAAATACGATCAACTTAGAAGTATTGTCTAATTTTGAGCGCAATAAATAAAAATGTCAAGTTCGTGTGAAATCTAAATATGCTGAGAATTCTTATGAATCTGTTGAAAGGAATTCTAATCACGTAGAGGTAATTTTCATTAACATTTGTGATATGAAATCAACACCATCTCCTGGTTGAAAAAGTATCTCATAACTTTAATTGACAATTGAATTAGAAACGACTAATATGTCTATTCCTGAATGGTAAGGATGATGTAGAAACGTCTAAACAATATAAATTGAAGTTGAAAATTAGTTAGAAAAACTATAAGAAGTGATAAGGATGGAGAGTATAAATCACATTTTGCAGAAATATGTTTTAAAAGTGGAATCAACCATCAAACTGCTGCCCTATTAACCTTAATATAATGAAAAAATCCAAACTTTGAGAAAATGATTGTTGCATTACTGATAAGTTCAGGTTTATCACAAAACTTACGTGAAGGAACTATCCAGACCGCAAAAGGGAACAACAAAAACTTTTGTTTTTTCATACAGAAAGCAATAAAAAGTTTTGTTTTTTCAGTAGACAATCCATTTCATATGAGAAATAGAAAGAAAGGAAATGCAACTTGACATATTTCAAAGTGTGTGGGTGTCGAGATAAAGTCCAAGTTCATATTCCTAAAAGGATTAAAATAGGACCTAAGATTGTGGACTATAAACTACACTTGACTTTTCTAGTAAAAGGTCTAAATGACCTTGGAAAGAAAAATATGAGGATGTACTAAATAAAGAGTTTAAAAGGCATAGAAAATGTCAAAGGACATCTACTTCCTTCGAATATGATTTTGTAACATTTCTTTTGTCTTGTATAGACTCATATTTTGGACTGTGGTGTCAATAGTGAGATTAATTCAATCTTGAGCAATCCTATTGGATGTTGGTTGATTTTCTTCCATGAAATAAAATTTTGGGTTCAAAGTGAATCCTCAAAAAGAAAATGAAAGTCGATGGACTGGTTGACAAATATATAACAAAAGAAACAAGCTCTTAATCTTTTCGACACATACTTGCCAGTAACTAGAATTATATTCATTTGGATGTTAATTGTCTTAGTTGTGGTATATAACCTCTAAATTTATCAAATAATGTGAAAACAACTCTATTAAATGGAGAATTGGAGGAAGAAAGTTATATGGAACAATGTGAGGGTATTGTGGTTCTTGGTAAAGAAAGAAAATGTGTGAACTTGTCACATTATGTACAAAAGTAAGCACCATAACAATGACATAATATATTTGACTAAACCATGTTGGCAAATGGATTTAAGAATTATGAAAGTGATAAATGTTTTCACATTAAAATCACAAGGTCATTGTTTGTTTGTATATTGGTGATATGTTGATCATCAATCGAGACACTAACAACATAAATGCTACTAAATATATCCTCGAAAATAAGTGTGATATGAAAAATCTTGGAGTTGTTGATGCGATCTTAGGTATTAGAATCCTTAGAACTCCATCATGTTAAGCATTGTCATATTCTCATTGCATTGAAAAGGTAGTTGACTAGTTCAAATGTTTGGATTTCAATATTGTAAAGTCTCCAATAAATGTGAGCTTTGCCTTTCAAAAGAGTGAAGGCAAAATAGACTCATAATCGGATTGTTGTTGAGCATTGAGAAGTATGATGTATATCATGAAGTTTGCGTGATCAGATATAGCATGTGTTATTAATGAACTGGGTTGATTGACAAGTAATCCCATTGAACTCATTTAATGACAATGAAAAGAGTTTTGAAGTACTTAAGAAATAGTCAAAACTACATCTTGTATTTTAATAATATCAAGCAGTATTGAAAGGATATAGTGATAAAAATTTGATCACTAGACAACTAAAGTAAAGTCCACAAGTGGATATATATTTACTCCTTGTAGAGGAGTAGTCTATTGGAAATACTCCAAAAAAGACATGTATCACTCGATATACAATGATTTATGAGCTAGGTGCTCTATCTAAGGTCGGTGAATAAGTTGAAAGACTACGAAATTTCTTGATAGATATTATGTTTTGGCCTAAAACATTGTGATCAGTATGCATACACTTTGATAGTAAAGATGAAATAGGTAGGGCATTGATCATGATATATAACGGAAAGTGTTGTCATATAAGGCATAGACATGATACTTTTAGAAAACTACTCTCTACTCCAATTATCAGAATTGACAATGTAAAGTCAAAGGATAATGTGTTGGATCCACTTTTAAAAAAGGCTTAACTTGAGAGAAAGTTGAAGGATCATCTAAGGGAGTGGGATTACATATTAGGACAAGTCATCATAGTGGTAAATCTATCTAAAAGACTGGAGATCCCAAGAGCTAGATTCAAAGAGAAAAACAATATTGTGACTCACGATTTGGCATTTTAATCCAACTCAATCAATCCCATGATACAATGATGAGGAACAAGGATAAAACATTAAGGTTTGTTGATGAGTTAATAAAGCTTATAGTTTTAAATGATTTACTATGTTTGGCACATGTGACCAAATAGTGTATCTACACGATAACACATATAGAAATTACCCGTGTGAGTGTGAAGTGTAAGACGCTTCAAAGAGGATGATTGTCAAAATCCCATCTCTCTAAACACTCATGAAACCAGGAGTTGTTCATTGATGAAACGAACATAAACGTAATAACTATAAACGGTGAAGGGTTAATTGTATGACATATGGTTGTCCGAATACACCAAAGTTCAATGGTTAAAAAATATTGCATATACCAATTGACCAAGTATATACGACATATGTTCACTAAAGATAGTCAAAAGGGAAACCTACATATCCATATGCAATAATTTATTGCTTATAAACTACACATACTTGTCCATTTCTTTTTCTTGGAGTCACTCCCCATTCATGTGGGGGTTGTTCGGTTTTAAAAGGTGTGAATGGAAAATGAAGAGTTGCGACTTTTACGAAGAGTCGCAACGTTGATGAAAATTTGCGACTTTTATGAAGATTTGTGTCTTTTATGAAAAAAAATGTGACTTTTATGGAAGGTGGTGACCTTTCCGAAAGATTGTGACGTTTCCAAAGTTATTTGACTTTTACGGTAAGGCATAATAAGAACCTTTTCACACTACCTTTTTTTCTATATATTGAGTGATTTCCTCTCCTTTTAAATACATATTTTTTCTAGACTCCTTGTACAACTACAAAATCGAGTATTCAAAGTGTACACTATTGCCTTTGAGTAAGATCGTTCTATCCTGGAAGGATATATTCCGTTAACCTTGTGTACTTGAGGGGAATAATTTCATTAAGGGGACATTGTGCATTCAGTGGGCTAATTTTTTTTTCTTTGAGAAAAATATTTTTATATTGTTTCTAATTTTTTTATACTTCTATTTTCTCTACTAGGTTTTATTTTATAGTGTTGAAAAAACTCTTTAAACGTTTTATTTTTTAGTGTAATACCCCTCGGAAATCATATGACCTAATCTAGAGCCTTACATGATGTATATTCACAAAAAAATTTGTTAAAACATTGTTTCTAGGCCTAACATAATATAAATAACTTAGTTCGGAAATGTTATGGCATAAAGGTCCAAAAATGACCATGACGCCTGGAAAATAGTAAAATTGGACTAGTGTGTTCTTAGGCCTTGTAAGGGTATTTCAAATGTTGTACGATGATTAAATCATTCAAAAATATTTTATATAGGTAAAATTATATGTTTAGTGTCTAAACGTCCTGGTACGACCCTCAAATGACCACCCTAGGGGTCCTTGAGGATGACCCAACCCTTGGCCCAAAAAGCTGTCAAATGACAGCATGACCCACGGAGGGCAGTAACGGGACGTCACTCAACCTACCCCCCAAAGGTGGGTCTCGTGGGTAGAGACTTAGTCTCCGCACCAAGACCTCCCCATTTCCCACTCTATGAACCAAACGACGGCATGCCAAGCAAGCTATAACTCCACCTACGGTCCGTAGGAGAAGGATCATATGTACTGCCACTTAAAGGGTTTTAGTATTTAAGTTAGGGGTCCCATTTCGTGTTAGTTGAGTAATTAGGGGTTAGGAGGAGTGGTTATTTAGTTAATAACTTTCTAAACATAACTATAAGACCCTAACATAAAGATTTTAACCCTCACAACTACTCTCACAAACTCAAACATCAAAACTCAACTTCCCTCTCAAAACTCTCTTTCATCTAAGAAATCCATTTAAGAAGAAGACCAAGTTTAAACTAGGGAATCAAGAATCTGAATTTTCTCCATGAATCCTTAAGGATTTACAAACGTATGAAAGCTCTTCACTCTTGGTATCCTTTTCCCCAAGAGATCGTTTCCAAATTGGATTTCAACGATCCCCAAATTTCTAGCTTTTACTCAATTTCGTGGGACTCTTTCTAAACTTGATTTCCTTGATCTATTTTTGATTTTTGATTTTATATGGATTAATTGAAGTATTGATTATGTTTTTTTACCTAATTTTCCCAAGACGCATGAATCTTTCTTCTTTCTCAATTCTAAACCCAAACTTGTGTTGAATGATGATTGAAGGGTGATAATCTAGTATGTTTTTATGTAATTCACTATTGTAATGTGATGTTAACCTATTTGATGTATTATTATCATTAAATTATGTTTAAATATTTAAGGGAATCTTTAAGGCTATGATTAAGTGCTTTCAAGGTTATGAACATTTTAGTATTCAATTGACGATTCACCTTTGGTAGGGGTGTTTACTTGATGTATATATTGTAGAGTTGAATTATGATTTCCTCTTCCCTATAACCCTAAGCATTATCAAGTACATTATGGTATGTACATGCATGTTATGCTATGCTATGAACATGAATGTTGTTAGATGATGATGGATGTGTTGTTATGTTGTATTGAAGGTAATTCTCATGAACATTATATGAATATGATATAAAAGATGTATTCTCACATGATGTTGGTTTAATGATGAAAGGTCATTCTCATCTTGTAACCCTTGATCTAAATGATATGTGATGGATTAAGTCCATATGATATTCTATATGAATTAATGCTTAAGTAAAGACTAAATACTACCTAAAAAGGGGAATTGTGCTTAGCACCAAGAGAATATGCATAAGAGGGGTTCCTTCCCCACGAAAAGAAGGTTCCTTTAATGATATCATGAGATCAAAACCTGCATGTTAATATGTATAAGGTTTCTAGTAAAAATCTTTTTATCCCTTAACTATGAGCCCATTGTAGCTAGTGGATCTACCTAGACTATATAATGTATGTATGCACTACCTTGTAAAGTAAGACACTCTTTTTTCAGTGTGGGAGGTAAACATCGGATTCCATGTAGCTCACATGGTCTATATCGGTTATGGAAATATTTCCCGAATACTTAAAATATGAATGAATATATGAACATGAGTTCTAACAAGGGCTTATTGAGGGATACTATTTAGTGTACGTGATAGTATGGGTCGTTATCCATGCATTGCACATGTGGGTCATAAAAGAGGTTCTTTTGTGAGTTCCTCATGCATTGTTACTTATGAAAAATTGTATGGCTAGTTTAACTTATTATTATGAGTAATGAAGTATGTGACTATGCTTATGACTTATTGATGGTTTGCTTAGTATCTATGGGGGTATGGGACTGCATATCTTTATTGCACAAGTGAGCTTGAAAAGGGGTTGTAGGTGATGTCTTATGATGTAATGTTAAATGAAATCAAGCATGTAAGATATGAACTATGGATTTTGTATAAAGTTAGTTATGATCATGAATGTATCTTAATATTATGGTATGGATTAATTATGTCTTCCTTGAATGTGCATTATGTCTTTTAATGTGAATTAGTATGTTTTCTACTAAAGGTCCCTTTGTGCATGTTTTAATGGTTTTAATTGTTTCCATACTTAGTACAAGTGGAATGTACTAACCCATATTTCTCTTATCTTTCTACCAAGTGTAGGTTATGGCTAGTTGGTGCTTGTTGAGGTGATAAAAAGGCTTGGATTGCATTCTCCAAGGCCATTTAGTATGTCATTAAGTTCCGAGGACAACATGAAACTTTTATGATTTATTTCTAACTTGTAATATAGTATTAATCTACTCTGTATTATGATACATTCGATTGTAAAGGGATAAGGTCCATAATTTTAGATTCTTATGTTGAACATATATTGTTACTAAGACAATTATTGATAGTCTATTTTCATATATGAAAGATTTTGACATTGATAGTTAACTTTATAAATTTTTTGCAGCATTCAATGTCTTATGTAAGAATGATACGCTTACATCTTTTATAAGACCCCTTTGGGGTCGAGTACGTCGTTTTACTTCTTAGGGGTGCTCTCAGGTCGCGAACAACTTTGTATTAGAGCATAAGGTTGTTGAACGATAATTAGGCTTGATGTCTCATGAACCATATCTATTAGAGTCTTTTTCATGAGTGTGGAGCGCGCCACACTTATGAATGAGAGGCTATATGATTCTTAGAAACTTTTACTTCATTTGATATTCTTGAGTCATTCCTAAGAGCCTTAACTCTATGTGTCTTTTCCTTCTAATCCTTTTCTTGTGATATATGATATGACTACTAGAAGGAAAAATGCAAGAAGGATTGAAGAGGCAATTGTGAATGAGGGATTTCCTCCCCAAGGCAACAAAGCTCCTTCTAATAAGCAAGTTCATCGATGTGGCTAAGTTTCAGTCAATCCTCCTATTATGATGGATGGAGATAAATGGGTGGCTTTACTAAGCTTGACTCAAAACATGATTACTCAAGCTCAAGCCGTAACTACACAAGCTGAAGGAATGCTAACACAAGTTAATCGAGAAGTTTGACCCCGTGTGAATAAAACTGCTAGTACCATGGCTTCACGTTTGAGAGACTTCACTAGGATGATGTCACATCCGGGTTTACCCTTTAGACGTAACCGACGTCGTCGTCATCTTTGAGGACTAAGACTAGCGTCTTAGTCTTACATCATTACATTCATAGGTCGAAAATATGGAAGAATTAACACTTTTCATTACTTCTACTTGGACTTCTACTTGGAGGTTTACATAGATCTCTACATACACATAATATATTCATATCGAGTATACATAGACCCTTCGTATAGGCATATTACATAGTCTTCTACTTTTATTACACACATATATATAGAAGAAAGAGCATATTTTTAAAGATAGTCTCATCTCATAACAATCTAAAACGATCATAACAACTTTGGGCATAACCCTACATCAATGTAAAGAAGCCACATATAGGCTTATATAAATCGTATTCAAATAAAAATAGAAGGAACATAACAATCTTTAGAACTAAACAACTCCATAAGCTACATATTGGCATCGCCCTCGGAAAGTGAGGACCTACCCACTTGGATGGTAGAGAATATCCAAGTCTTCTTCAAGTCGTCTCGAATGAGCCTTCAATGACCGGAACCAAAAATGTTTGGGAAAAAGGGAGAAAATGGGGTTAGTACGCCACTTGTACTATGTATGAGACCATATGCACATATAGATCAAAACATGCTAAAAACGACATTTAGTTGAATCATACAATTTTATCCTTTGAAAGTCTTATGCATAGTCGAACAAACCATACCAAGCAACAAGACGTACTCATCAAGGCAAAGTAAGTAATTTACGTATCAACATACTTGAATCCATTATCTACACAACCCTATCATCAAGGAATAACATCACAAGTATGAATAAGAGTTTATCATGGCGTAATAAGAAATATAAGTACTCATGAATCCTTATCAAGTCAACAAGTGCCCCATAACCATACTCAATCAAGTAACACAACAAGAATCCATAACCCATGTCCAACTTCACATAATATAAACTTTTTAGATACACAACATCATATCTTAACAATATAGACCAAATACATGTTCATAAGAATAACCATCATCACATGATATCATTTTCATGTAAAGTTAACATACTATTATCATTCACATCATTAGCATATGCATATATATTATCAACTTCCTAGAGCTTCCATCAAGGCAAACTAGTGCAAGGCATAGGTAGAGTCCCATAACCCTACCTAGGCTAAGTCAAACCTCTCAAGTCACCCTAGTTAGTTTATACTTTATTATTTCATTTTAGCTTAGGGAACACTTGCCTTAACCGACATACCACAAGATCTACGTATGGAATCCTGTGTTGTAAAACCTTACACCGATGGAAGGTGGTCTACCGAACAAAGTAAACCAAACATAAACATAGCTTCTAGGTGGATCCTCTAGCTAGTATTCCTATGGTGGAAACATAGTTTAAGGAACTTCGGGACGTCTTGGAAACTTAAATCTACACCCTATTTGGGTCATGAGGCTATCCACCCTGTGAAGACCGTAGTGAACCCTACCTTCCCTACTTGGGAAAGTGTCACCCCCTCACATACAAGATCACTCTGTGCTAAGTTAGGTCCCTTTATTGAAATGTCTTTAGTGTCTTTATTTATCAATCATAGCTTAGTTTAGGTCATAGGGTCTAGACCTTGTACAATCATCATCATCATATCTCAATAAGAATTGCATGAGTATAGTTCTTTCATCACAATTCATATATGTGAGGTTAGCACATTACATATAACTTCATAATAAGGCACATTGGTTAGCATCACCATCCTTACAACATTTACATCTTAATCAACCTCACAACCATAGGCAAGACATTTCAATTCATCATCATACAACCCTATCAATCCTAATATAAAGCTTACGCAAACATAACATCATGGCTTAATCACAATTAACCATAAATTGAAGTAAAGAATAGGGATCATAAGACTTACCACGTCTTTTTCATAATTCATCATCAAGGTCTTACCATCAACCCTTACTTCAACCCAATTAGATCATAACATCATCACAATTGAATGACCAACATTATAACAAGGCTAGAAGAATCACTACACCATAATTCAATACAGAATCAACGCTAAAGACAAGTTGATCACTTCTCAAGAACAAGTATGAAAGACTACAAATCATCCTAATTTGTTCATGATTAGTGTAACAAGATCATCTAATAGTAATTCAACCAATACCAAAGTCAATTGAACCAAACACAACCTAATTCATATTAAGATAAAACCTAGGGTTAAGGGTTTAGGGTCAACTTCTAAAAACTAGACCATACCATCAAGATATATGATAATCAAGTTAAAATACATGTTAATCTATTCAATATATTTATAAGAAATCATAAATGATTCAATTCATAATATTAATTTCGAAACTGGATGAAACCCACTTGAAACTCAACTTTTGAAAATACTTTGAAGGAACCCTTTGAGGAAAGAAGTCACAAAGGTGAATTAGATCCCATACCTTAAAATTTGATGAAGATTTGATAATTAAATCACCCCTTTACAGCCGCCAAAACCCTTCCCTAGCTTTTTCTTCAATGGTGTCTACCAATAGAGAGAGAAATAAGAGAGAAGGAATAGAGTTTATTTTGTGAGTTGTGTTAAATCTAATTGGGTTGGGGCATTTATATATGGGGTTAATTAACTAAATTAGACTCCCGTAAACCCATAAATAATCACCTAACCCCCTAAATAATTAAATGAGATTAACTTTAAAAGTGCAGGAAAATTGCAGCCCCATCGACGAGACCATAATCCACGAATCGTTGGTCCATCGACGGCCAGGCCTCCCTCCGTGCTGCACAACGAGGACTCAAGAATTTTGGTTACGTGTTAGTCGACGGTTGGCATCGACGCACCATTGATCCATACACAAGCCGTCCTTTGCATCATGTGGGTGCACACTGCCCAGGCAGTGTTGCCTCCTACGTTCTAGGGTCCTCCTCAAGGGCCCTTGGTTTGTCCTTGGGGAATCGTACCCGGACATTTTAACCATGAATAGACTTTAATACATGTTATACACCCTTCCACCATATTTCATGCATTTCCGATTCCTAAAAGATAGTCAAATAGGCTAAGACACGCTAGTACCTCTTTGAACTAAATTTCTGGACGTCACGGACGTTCTTGGATGTTTTGGTTTATAAGCTTCCTAAATGATGTATATTCATTAAAATGGACTTAAAAACATTGTCTAGACCTCAATACACTAATTCTAGGCTTTAAGACACGTCTTGGATTTTTGAAGTGTTACATTATCTCCCTCTTAGGAACATTCATCCCCGAATGACACTAAAAAATTTTTGAAGGAAGGAATAGCCTCAATACTAGCAGCCCAACAAATCAATAATACAAAACAACATGAATCATACCATTTCAACAAAGCAATTCTCAAAACTTCAATTACCACACAATAGGCTCAAACATCGCATTATGAGGAATTTCCTTCTCACAACAACAACATGAGTTCAACATACTTTACATGAGTAAACTAGAACAAGTTCAACTTATCAACATGTTACATAACTTTTCATAAAGACTCACCATGTAAAAAGTGCAAAACATAACTCAAACAAACCAAAAAGGCAAAATTTCAAGTTTAATGCACCAATTCACTATAAACTCAATGTAATGCAATTAAAAAATGCACATTTGCAAGACTTCACTAGTCATTATTTTCATTATTAATAAAAGTAACTAACCTTATTTATCAAAAACATGAGGTTAACTGGACTTCATGACGTCCCCCGGCCTCCCATATTGCACCCTCAACTAGGTAATTTTTCCATAACACTTATACGGAAACCAGCTCTTTATTACTCAACCTCTTTACTTGCCTATCGAGGATTTGAACCGGGACTTCCTCATAAGAGAGGTTATCCTTGACACCAAGACCATCAATAGGAAGAATGTACTCGATCACCGATACACTTCTTCAACATAGAAACATGGAAAACCGGATGGACCGAAGCCAATTCACTTGGGAGTTTCAATTAATAGGCAACCTTACAACCCTTTACAAGATTTCCTAGGGACCCACATAACGAGGACATAACTTCCCCTTATAGCCATATCTAACCACCCACTTTATAAGTGAAATTTTCAAGTATACTTTATCAGCTTCTCCAAACTCTAGATCCCTCCTCCAATGATCGGCATAAGAATTTTGTTGACTATAGGACATTCGCGAGCGATTTCTTATAATATGAACCTTCTCCAAAGTCTTATATATAAAATCGGGACCAATAATCAAAGACTCACAGACTTCAAACCACCCAATATGAGATCTACACCTCCTTCCATACAAGACTTCATAGGGAGCCATGGAAATGGATGAATGGAAATTATTATTGTAAGAAAACTCCACCAATGGCAAATGCTTATCCCAACTTCCCTCGAAGTCAATGACACAAGCTCTAAGCATATCCTCAATGGTTTAAATAGTACGTTCCACTTGACCATCCGTTTGGGGATGAAAAACGGTACTCAACTTCACCTTAGTACCTAACCCTTCTTGAAATGACCTCCATAACCTAGATGTGAATTCTGCACCCCTATCCGATATGAAGGATAATGGAATACCATGCCTACACATAATCTCATCTATGAAGATCTTTGTATAATCTTTCGACTAATAAGTAGACTTGACGGGAATAAAATGAGCGGACTTGGTCAACCTATCCACCACCACCCATATGGAGTCATATTGTTTTTGAGTCTTAGGCAAACCCACCACAAAATCCATATTGATGTCTTGCCACTTCCAAGGGGGAATTTGGATTTCTTGTAGTAAGCCACCCGACATTAGATGTTCGTCTTTTACTTGTTGGCAATTTGGACACTTAGCAACAAACTTTGATATGTCACTTTTCAAACCTTCGTACAAATACAGTTCCCTATGGTCATGATACATTTTTTTTGACCCCGGATGAATGGAATAACGGGACCCATGAGCTTCCTCAAGAATCTTGTTCCTCAAATCATCAACATTAGGAACACACAACCGCTCTTGATACCTCAAAACACCATCCCCACCTAAGGGGAATGACTAATTAAACTTACAAAGAACCATTTATTTCAACTCCATCAATGGCTTGTCAAGATGTTTTTTGTATTTCACCTCAACAACCAAGGATGATTCGGAGTTATGATGGACCATCACACCACCATTTGGAGAACCTTCCAATCTAACACCCAATCCATCCAACCTATGAACATCTCTCACTTGGTCTTTCTTGGATTCCTCAAAATGAGCCACACTACCCATGGTCATACGACTTAGGGCATCCGCCACCACATTGGCCTTGCCGTGGTGATAGAGAACACACATGTCATAATTTTACAAAAATTCTAACCACCTTATTTGTCGGAGATTAAATTCATTTTGGGTAAACAAATATTGGAGACACTTATGGTCGGTAAATACATCAACATGAACACCGTACAAGTAATGCCTCCATATTTTCAAGAAAAATACCACGGCCGCTAACTCAAGATCATGAGTGGGATAATTCCTCTCATGCACCTTAAATTGTCTAGAGGCATAATCAATCACTTTCCCATGTTGCATAATCACACACCCCAAACCCACTCGGGATGCATCACAATACACAACGAAGACCTTTGTACACTTAGGTAAAGTCAACACCGGAGCGGAAGTAAGCCTATCTTTCAAGATTTGGATGCTCTTTTCACATGCCTCCGACCACTCAAACTTCTTACTCTTTTGGGTCAAAGTAGTCAAGGGAGATGCAATGGACGCAAAACCACCAACAAACCTCTGATAATAACCCGCTACACCCAAGAAGCTCCTAATGTCGGTTGGAGTCAATGGTCTAGGCCAACTTCTCACCGTCTCCATTTCCTTGGATCAACCTAAACTCCCTCACTAGAGATGATATGACCAAGAAACGCCACAGTCCTCAACGAAAACTCACATTCGCTATACTTGGCTAACAATTGATGTTCTATAAGGGTTTGCAATACCACCTTCAACTGACCCATGTGATAACCCTCATTTTTCGAATATACCAAGATGTCGTCAATGAAGACAATGACAAATGAATCTAGGTAACTTCAGAACACCCTATTTATTAGGTCCATAAACACCGCCGGAGCATTAGTGAGACCAAAAAACATTACTAAGAACACATAGTGCCCATATCTAGTCCGAAGTTGTTGATGCCCCGATCTCAAGTCAATTTTTGAAAAGTAGCTTGCCCCTTGGAGTTGATCAAACAAGTCGTCAATCCGAGGGAGAGGATACTTGTTCTTAATAGTGACCTTGTTGAGTTTGCAATAATCAATACACATTCTCAAAGACCCATCCTTTTTTTTTACAAACAAAACCGGATCACCCCATGGAGAAATACTAGGTATTATGAAGCCTTTGTCTAGTAAATCCTTGAGTTGAGCGTTCAACTCTTTAAATTTGGCCGGATTCATTTGATAAGGAGGAATTAAAATGGGATTTGTTTCCGGTAGCAAATCGATACCAAAATCAATTTCCTGTTCCGAAGGAAAACCGTGAAGGTCATTAGGAAAAAACTCTGGAAATTCACTCACTACGGGGACCGACTCAATGGGAGGAATTTCGGAGTCTAAATCTTGGACTCTTACTATGTGATATAGACAACCCATTGAGATCATTTTTCATGCTTTTAGACAAGAAATTATAAAACCTCTAGTAATAGAATTTCCTCCCTTCCACTCAACAACGGGTTCATTTGGGAAATTAAACCTTCCCACCCTCGTTCTACAATCAATAGTGGCAAAACAAGCATGTAACCAATCCATACCCAAAATGATATCAAAATCAAGCATATCTAGTTCTACTAGATAAACATTGGAAACTCTATTGGGCAACATGATAGGCCAATTTCTATATACCCTTTTTGCAACAACCGACTCACCCACCGGAGTAGACACTAAAAAGGGTTCATGCAAGATATCGGGCAATGTATCAAACATTTTAGCTAAAAAAGGTGTAACAAAAGACAAAGTAGCACCCGGATCAAATAAGGCATATACATCAATAGAATCAACTTTCAACATATCGGTCAGCACATCGGCAGAGGCGTCTTTCTCACCCCTTGTGCGAAGAGCATAGAAGCGGTTCTTCGTAGGAGGATCGATAGAACCAATTGCTTGAACACTCTTCTCTTGACCCTTCACATTAGAACAATCCCGAACCTTGTGCCTAATGTTACCACAACTAAAGCGTTTGTCCATCCCAATGAGGGAAGCACCATAGTACTTCTTTCCACGCTCACCAAAAGTTGGCTTCTCTCTTGGTGAACTAGTACCTTTTCCCTTTTGAGGCTTAGAGTTTGCAACCTTTTCACCGTGAGCCTTAGGAATCTTGGATGGAACTTGACTAGAAAAACGCTTCTTGAACTTAGACTTGTCTTAGATCTCAAGCCTACCCTTAGAAGAGCCACCATCAAAAGACTTTGACCTTTTTGCATCTTTACTCTTCCTCCTTGACCCTGCCTCATCCACTTATCTAGCATGCACCATCAGATGGGAAATGTTCATGTTTTCATGTAGCATATCCGAATGACACTCCTCTTGCAAATCTTCCGACACCCCCGTCACAAAATGGCTCATTTCATCCATAGGATCGGAAACCAAAGAAGGGGCATATTTGGACAATTTGGTAAATTTCAAGGAGTATTCAATAATACTGATACCTCCTTGACGAAGGTTGATGAACTCCACCACTTTGGCCTCTCTCATCTACCTAGGAAAGAATCGATCAAGAAATGCCTTCTTGAAGATCTCCCAAGTCACCGGTACACCCCTAAGAGGCCTATTGTCCGTCCATTGAGCATGCCAAGTTTGAGCCACATCTTTTAGTTCATATGTGGCCAACTCGTCCTTCTCACTAATAGACAACCCCATAGCAAAGAGTATCTTTTATAGTTCATCCATGACCTCTGAGGGGTCTTCTTCAACCTTAGACCCATACAAAGTAGGAGGATTCATCCTCGTGAAATCCTTAAACTGATGCTATGGTAGTTTCTTGTTGAGTTGGACGAGGTACCACCTCTCAGTTAGCTTGGGCCGTCATAGCTTGAGCTTGGTAGTGACGGCTTGGGCCAATTGGAAGAGGACCTCCCGTATGTCATCATCCATGAAAGGTGGAGGATTGACCGGAGCTTGTAAAACATTACCATCTTCTTCAAGAGGAAGAACTTGATCATCACGTGGAGCAGCTCCCGCATTAGCAATCTCTTCCTGAAGTCTTCGACCCGCATTCCTTCGAGTATTCACTGCCTATAACCAAAAAAAAAGGTTTAGGTGAAAGCACATAATAAGTACACTCTAGAGGTACGATATTGGATTTCTAAAAAAAAAAGAAGAGATTCCTAAGCATCACATAGATTCCTATCCATAAGTGTGGTGCGCTTAGATTCCTATCCATAAGTGTGGTGCGCTTCACAATTATGAGTATGAATCGACATATACGTGGTTGAGAGAGACATCAACATCAAAGATATTCAACCTCATGCTCTGATACAAAGTTTTTCACATCTGGGTTTACCCCCTAGACGTAACCGGCGTCGTCGTCCTCTTTGAGGACTAAGACTAGCCTCTTAGTATTACATCATTACAATCATAGGTCAAAAATATGGATGAATTAAAACTTTTCATTACTTCTACTTGGAGGTTTACATAGACCTCTATATACACATAATATATTCATATCAAGTATACATAGACCCTTCGTATAGGAAGATTACATAGTCTTCTACTTTTATTGCACATATATATATATATATATATATATATATATATATATATATATATATATATATATATATATATAGTTCATATAACATAGTATTAAATATTGTCTCATCTCATAACCATCTGAAACAATCATAACATCTTTGGGCATAGCCCTACATCAATGTAAAGAAGCCACATATAGGCTTATACAAATCGTACTCAAATGAAAATAGAAGGAACATAACAGTCTTTAGAACTAAACAAATCCATAAGATAGATATTGGCATCTCCCTCGTAAAGTGGAACCTACCCGCTTGGATTCTAGAGAATATCCAAGTATTCTTCATGTCGTCTCGAATGAGCCTTCAACGACCGGAACCTACAATGTTCGGGAAAATGGGAGAAAATGGGGTTAGTACTCCACTTGTACTAAGTATGAGACCATATCCATATATAAGATCAAAACATGCTAAAAAGGAAATTTAGTTAAATCATGCAATTTTATCCTTTGAAAGTCTTATGCATAGTTAAACAAACCATACCAAGCAACAAAACATACTCATCAAGGCAAAGTAAGTAATATGCCTATCAACATACTTGAACCCATTATCTACTACAACCCTATCATCAAGGAATAACATCACAAGTATGAATAAGAGTTTATCATGGCGTAATAAGAAAGAGAAGTACTCATGAATCCTTATCAAGTCAACAAGTGCAATAACCAAGCAAAGTCCCATAACCTTACTCAATCCAGTAACCCAACAAGAATCCATAACCCATGTCCAACTTCACATAATAAAACCTTTTAAGATACACAACATCATACCTTAACAATATACACCAAATACATGTTCTTAAGAATAACCATCATCACATGATATTATTTTCATGTAAAGTCAACATATTATATTATCATTCACATAATTAGCATATACATACATAATATCAACTTCCTAGAGCTTCCATCAAGGCAAACTAGTGCAAGGCATATGTAGAGTCCCATACCCCTACCTAGGCTAAGTCAAACCTCTCAAGTCACCCTAGTTAGTTTATACTTTATTATTTCATTTTAGTTTAGGGAACACTTTCCTTAACCGACATAGACCACAAGATCTAGGTGTGCAATCCGGTGTTGTAAAACCTTACACTGATGGAAGGTGGTCTACCAGCCAAAGTAAAACCAAACATAAACATAGCTTCTAGGTGGATCCACTAGCTAGTATTCCTATGGTGGAAATATAGTTTAAGGAACTTGGCCGTCTTGTAACCATCACTCTACAACCTATTTGGGTCATGATGCTATCCACCTTGTGAGGATCGTAGTGAACCCTACCTTCCCTACTTGGGAAAGTGTCACCCCTTCACATACAAGATCACTGGGTGCTAATCTAGGTCCCTTTATTGAAATGTCTTTAGTGTCTTTATTTATCAATCATAGCTTAGTTTAGGTCATCGGGTCTAGCCGTTGTATAATCATCATCATCATAGCTCAATAATAATTGCATGAGTATAGTCCTTTCATCACAATTCATATAAGTGAGGTTAACACGTTACATATCACTTAATAATAAGTCACATTGGTTAGTATCACCATCCTTATAACATTTATATCTTAATCAGCCTCACAACCATAGGCAAGACATTTCATTTCATCATCATCCCGCCCTACTAATTCTAATACAAAGCATACTCCAACATAACATCATGGCTTAATCACAATTAACCATAAATTAAAGTAAAAATAGGGATCATAAGACTTACCAAGTCTTCTTCATAATTCATCATCAAGGTCTTACCATAAAACCTTACTTCAACCCAATTAGATCATAAAATCATCACAATTCAATGACCAACATGATAACAAGCCTAGAAGAATAACTACACAAGAATTCAATACTAAATCAAAGCTTAAGACAAGATACTGAGGTCAATTCTCATAACCTTGATCACTTCTAAAGAACTAGTATGAAAGACTACAAATCATCCTAATTTGTTCATGATTAGTGCAACAACATAATATAATAGTAATTCAACCAATAACCAAGTCAATTGAACTAAACACAACCTAATTCATATCAAGATCAAACCTAGGATTAAGGGTTTAGGGTTATCTTCTACAAACTAGACCAAACCATCAAGATATATCATAATAAAAATAAAATACATGTTAATATATTAAATATATATCCATAAGAAATCAGAAACAATTCAATTCATAACATTAATTTCGAAATTGGATGAAACCCACTTGCAAATCAACTTTTGAAAATACTTTGAAGGAGTCCTTTGATGAAAGAAGTCTCAAAGGTGAATTATATCCCATACCTTAACGTTTGATGAAAATTTAATGATGAAATCTCCCCTTTAAACCCCCCAAAACCCTTCCATAGCTTGTTCTTAAATGGTGTCTTCCAATAGAGAGAGAATGAAGAATGAAGGAAGAGAGTTTATTTTGTGAGTTTTGTTAGGTCTAATGGGGTTGGGGACTTTATATGGGGGGATATTTAACTTAAATAGAATCCCTTAAATCCATAACTAATCACCTAACCCCCTAACTAGTTAAATGAGACTAACTTAAAACGTCCAGGAAGATTGCAGGCCCATCGACGAGACCATGATCGACGAATCGTTGGTCCATCAACGACAAGGCCTCCGTCCGTGCTACACAACCGTAGTTTTGTTTAGAGACTTGTTCAAGAGAGGAATCCAGCATTTTGTCTAAGTGTTGGTCGACAGTTGGCATCGACACCCCATCGATCCATACATGAGCCGTCCTTTGCATCTCGTGGTTGCACACTACCCAAGCAATGTTGCCTCCTACGTGCTAGGGTCCACCTCAAGGGACCTTGGTTGATACTTGGGGAGTCGTACCCGGACTATTTGACCATGAATCGACTTTAATACATGTTATACACCCTTCCATCATATTTCATGCATTTTCGACTGCTAAATGCTAGTCAAATAAGCTAAGACACGCTAGTACCTCTTTGAACTAAATTTCCGGACGTTCTTGGACGTTTGGTTTCTAAGATTCTTAAATTATCTATATTCATTAAAATGGACTTAAAAACAGTGTCTAGAACTCAACACACTTATGCTAGGCTTTAAGACACGTCTTGGATTTTCGAGTGTTACAGATGAGTCCTCCAATGTTCTTTAGTTCCAAGGTGAAGGAGGATCCTCAAGATTTTATAGAGAAGGTCTATAAGATTTTTTTTCCTACGGGTGTGTCTGATGATATTATGGAAGATTTGTGTGGCAATTCTTCATGATAATATTGACATTCTCGTTTGACTGTGTATGCCCAACAAGTTGAGGAGACTAGGCATAGGAAAAGGAATAGGGATGCAACAAGGGCAAGATCTTATGATGGAGGTTCTTCCAAGCGTAAATTTGAAATTCAAGATAAGCCAAGGTTTAAGAAGAGGTTTTCCAACCAAGGTCCTCCCAATGTTCTAAGGTTCACCAAATATAGGTGACTAACCCTAAGCCACAATTACGAAAAGGTGGTGGTTCTCAAGTTGAGAAATCTAATTGTGCCATATGTGGCAAGAGGGATGTAGGCAAATGCCTAGTTAGTAAGAATATTTTCTTTGGTTGTGAAAAGAGTGGTCACATGGTTAAAGAATTTCTGATCATAAAGGATCAAGGTAGGGAGAATAATCAAGCACACACAAGTGGTACTAACTCTAAAGATCCTAAGAAGAACCGCTTCTATGCTCACCAATTTTGAGGTGATCAAGAGAGAGCTCCGGATGTTCTTACAGGTATGTTGCAAGTATTTTCAATTGATTTTTAATGCAGTGTTAGACCATGGTGCCACTTAATATTTTGTGACACCTTTAGTGGATATCAAATTTTATTACTCAAAAATGTCTTAGAAGATCCATATTCGGTTTATACCTCGGTGGGTTACTTTGTTGTTCCTAAGAAAGTCTATAAGAGTTGTCCCATATCATTGTACAATATAGACACATTGGTTAAATTGGTAGAACTTTATATATTGGATTTTGATATTATATTAGGGATGGATTGGTGGCGTGCTTATTTTGCTTTAACTGATTGTAGAACAAGGGTAGTCAAGTTTACATTCCCTAAAGAACCCGTTTTAGAATGGAAGAGGGGATGTAACACCCCGGAAATTCTATGACCTAGACTTGAGTCTCACCAAATGAATATGGTTTAAATGATGTTTTCAGACCCATACTGATGTATTAAACTTGATTTAGAAATATTAGAGCCCAAAACGTCAATGGACTTCAACGACGTCCGGAAACTAGTTAAATTGAACTAGTAGACGTCCTTAGGTCTTGTGAAGGTTTGGGAGTGTCGTATGAAGGCTAACACATGTAAAAATACTTTAAATATGTAAAATAATGTCTTTAGGATAAAAAATTCAAGGTGCAACCAGCCAAGGTCCACCGTAGGGGTCCTTGAGGTGGACCATGTAACACTCTGAAAGTCTAACATAAAATCTAGAGCCTCACATAAGTGTATAAGGTTTGTAACACTGTTTTTAAGGCCAATAATAGGGAATAAAAGTCATTTAGGAATTCTTAGAGTCAAGAAACGTCCATGACATTCAGACACTTGTACAAAAGGTGCTAGCTTGTCTTAGCCTATTTGACAAGGTTTTAGCAGTCACAATTTGATGGAATTTGGTTGTAAGGTGTCTAACACGTATTTGCTTTGGTTGTGGAATGTGTGCAAGAAACATTACGGTGATTACCTTGTTGGGACGGAAAATTGCTATGGGTGTAACAAGAGGGGCAACAAGTTTAGGGATTGCCCTAATTTGAAGGGTCAAGACAAAGGAAGTTGGAAAGCTCAAGCTAGTGGTTCTAATGTTGATGCTCCAAGAAAGAATCGCTTTTATGCTCTTCTCTCTAGGGGTGAACAAGAGAGTTCTCCCGATGTGGTAACTGGTATGTTACAAGTCTTCTCTATTGATGTTTATGCTTTACTTGATCCAGGTGCTACATTATGTTTTGTTAATCCTTTGATAGCTAGAAAGTTTGATATTTTTCCCGATGTCCTAAATGAACATTTTATTTTAAATACTCTAGTAGGTGATGCGGTGGTTGCAAAGAGGGTATATATAAATTGTCCTATAATGTTGCCCAATAGAGTTACTTATGGTGAATTAGTAGAACTTGATATGGTCGATTTCGATGTCATTTTGGGGATGGATTGGTTGCATAATTGTTTTACTTCCATTGATTGTAGAACAAGAATTTTCAAGTTCAAGTTTTCAAATGAACCCATCTTAGAGTGGAAAGGGGGGGGGAAGGGCGGGGGGGGGGTAATTCTATTCCTAGAGGTCGTATCATCTTATGCCTTAGGGCTTGTAAAATGATCTCAAAGGGGTGTTTATACCATATTGAAGGAGTCAAAATTTTGACTCCAAAAATCCTCCCATTGAGTTAGTTCCCGTAGTGAGGAAATCTCTGAAGGTCTTTTTATAATGATATTCTTGGAATCCCGCCTGAATGGGAAATTGTTTTTGCTATTGTCTTGCTACCGGATACCAACCCCATTTGAATTCCTCCTTATTGGATGGCTCGAGTCGAATTGAAAGAGTTGAAGTCTCAACTCAAGGAAATAATAGACAAATTCTTAATTAGACTTAGTATTTCTATATGGGCTGCTCCAGTATTGTTTGAACAAGAAGTATGGGTTCCTTAGAATGTGCATTGATTATAGCCAACTCAATAAAATCACTATTAAGAATAAATATCCTCTCTCTTAGATTGATAACTTGTTTGATCAATTCCAAGAGTCAAGCTACTTTTCTAAGATTGACTTTAGATCGGTGTATCACCAACTTAGGGTGAGAGCTGAGGATATACATAAAAAAGACATTTCGAACTAGATATGGTCACTATGAGTTCTTAGTAATGTCCTTTGGTCTCACTAATTCCCCGGCGGCATTTATGGACCTAACGGATAAGGTGTTTCGAAGTTACGTAGATCATTTGTCATTGTCTTCATTGATGACATATTGGTATATTTGAAAAATGAAGGTGAACACATGGACCATTTGAGAGTTGTTTTACAAGTGCTTAAGGAAAACCAACTATTTTCCAAGTATATCAAATTTGAGTTTTGGTTGAGGTTGGTGGCATTTCTTGGTCATATCATCTCTAGTGGGGGAGTTGAGGTTGATCCAAGGAAAATCGAAGTAGTGAAAAATTGGGCTAGACCATTGACTCCAACCGACATTAGGAGTTTCATGGGTCTAGCGGGATACTTTAGGAGGTTCGTGGATTGTTTTGTGTCCATTGTATCTACCTTTACTACCTTGATCCAAAAGAGTGTGAAATTTGGGTGGTCGGAAGGATGTGAAAGAAGCTTACAAATCTTGAAAGATAGGCTTACCTTCGCCCTGGTGTTAACTTTACCGGAGGGTACCAAGGGCTTCGTCGTATATTGTGATGCATCCCAAGTGGTCTTGGGTGTGTGCATATGCAACATTGGAAGGTAGTAGCATATGCCTCTAGATAACTTGAGGTGCATCAGAAGAATTATCCAACTCAAGATCTTGAGTTAGCGGCCGTGGGATTGGCCTTAATAATATTGAGGCATTATATTTATAGGCTGTATGTTGATGTGTATTTTGACCATAAGAGTTTTCAATACGTGTTTACTCAAAAGGAGTTAAATCTTCGACTAAGAAGATGGTTGGAATTGTTGAAGGATTACGACATGAGTGGTCTCTACCACCCCGGCAAGTCAAATGTGGTGGCGGATGCTCTAATTCATATGACCATGGGTAGTGTGTCTCATGTAGAAGAAGGCAAGAAATACCTAGTGTAAGATGTTCATAGGTTGGCTCATTTGAGTGTTATATTGGAAGATTCTCCAAATGGTTGTTTTATGTTTCATCATAACTCTGAAATCTTTGGTGGTTGAGGTGAATTCTAAGAAACACCTTGATAAATCATTGATTGAGTTGAAGGAATCGGTTCTTCGTAAGCTTAATGAGTCATTCTCCTTAGAGCGGGTGGTGTTTTGAGGTATCAAGAAAGGTTGTGTGTTCCCAATGTTGATTATTTAAGAATCAGTTTCTTGAGGAAGCTCATGGTTCTCGTTACTCTATTAATCCAGGCTCGACTAAGATGTATCATGACCTTAGAAAAGTATTTTGGTTGGACGTCTTGAAAGGTGACATAGCGGAATTTATTGCAAGGTGTCTAAATTACCAACAAGTAAAAGCCGAACATCAAAAGTTTGGTGGCTTACTTCAAAAAATCCAAGTTCTCACTTGGAAGTGGGAAGACATTAATATGGACTTCGTGGTAGGTTTTCCTCGGACACAAATGAAAAATGACTCTGTATGGGTAATTTTTCATAGGTTAACCATATTTGCTCATTTTATTCCGGTCAAGTCCACTTACTCAGCGGAGGATTAAGAAAGGATCTCCTTAGATGAGATTGTGTGTCGTCATGGTATTCCATTATCGATTATATCGAATAGGGGTGCAAAATTCACATCTAGGTTTTGGAGGTCATTTTAAAAAGGGTTGGGTACAAAGGTGAAGTTAAGCACCGTCTTTCATCCAAAAAAAGATGGTCAAGCGGAGCATACTATTCAAACCCTTGAAGATATGCTTAGAGCTTGTGTAATTGACTTTAAGGGAAATCGGTACAAACACTTGCAGGTTTAGTTCTCTTATAACAATAGTTACCATTAAACTATATCCATGGCATCTTTTGAGGCCTTGTATGGTAGGAGCTGTAGATCTCTGTTTGGATGGTTTGAGGTGGGCGAGTCTTCACTTTTTGGTCACAAATTGATTTATAAATCTTTGGAGAAAGTTCATATGATAAGGAACTGATTGAAAACATCCTATAGCCAGCAAAAGTCTTATGCCGACAATAGGAGGAGGGAGTTAGAATTTGAAGAAAGTTATAAGGTGTATCTAAAAATTTCGCCCATGAAAGGGGTGGTGAGATTTGGCAAAAAAGGGAAGTTGAGTCCTCGTTGTGTGGATCCCTATGAAATCTTGAAAAGGGTTGGTAAATTGGCATACGAGTTGAGACTACCATATGAACTATCTTAGGTTCATCCGGTGTTCCATGTCTTCATGCTTAAGAAGTGCATCGGTGATCCCGAGTACATTCTTCCTATTAAGGGTCTAGGTGTGAATGAGAATCTCTCCTATGAAGAGATTCCAGTGGAAATCCTTGATTGACAAGTGAAGAAATTGAGGAACAAAGAGGTGGACTTCGTAAAAGTTCTATGGAGAAACCACCTAGTTGAGGGAGCAACATGGGAGGTCGAGGACGACATGAAGTCCGTTACCCTAATCTCTTTGATAATTAAGGTTAGTTTTTACTAATAATAATAAATTAATGAGTTAATTTGAATTTGACTTGTTTTGAAAAGATATGCATAATATGGTAAAAAGGGTTTTGCAAAAAAATGACGTATCATTAAAAAATGCTCTTTTGCTTGTTTTACAGTTATTATGTACTTGGTATGTTTTTGCCTTTATGAAATGATATGTAGCATGTTGATAAGTTGAATTTTTGCATAATTGACTCTATAGTGATATGTTGAGCTCATGTTGTTGTGAGATGAAAATTCCCTCATGTTGTGGTTTTAAACTCTTATGTGTAGTATTGAATTGCTATGTGTAGATGCCATGTGGTTATGATAATTTGATTTGTATGTCATGTTGATTATGTATGTTGTTCTTTGGTCTACTACTATTGAGTCTATCCTCTCCCTTCAAAAAATTTGTTGTTATTCGTGGACAAATGTTCCTAAGGGGGGGATAATGTAACACTCAAAAAGTCAAAAACCTAATCTAGAGCCTCATATGAGACTCTAAGGTTTCTAACACTATTTTAAAGCAAATAATTGTGTAGAAAATTCATTTAGGAAGTTTTAGAGTCAAGAAGTCAAGAAACGTCCATGACATTCGGAGATTTTTGCAAAAGGTGCTAGCGTTCCTTAGCCTATTTAACAAGGTTTTTGGAGTCAGAATTTGATGGAATTTTGTGGTAAGGTGACTAACGCGTATTAGAGTAGATTTAGGGTCGAATCGTATGGGTACGACTCTACAAGGACCACCAAAAGTGTCCTTGAGGAGGACCCTTCCATTTTGACTAAAAAACTTTCATGGGATGATAGCCATAGACGGTTGCAGGCGACGTATCGTGGTCCAATCGACAGGGCGCGATTGCCTCCATCAATTGTCACTTAACCATTATCCCAAAAGTCTATTTTGGCAACTATTTGAATCAAATGACGGTTGTGTAGGACGATTGGCCTAAGGCACCGTGGACCGACCTACGGCCTGTAGATCGGGGTCTTGTAGGTCAGGCTTGAGTTTTCATTTTTAATTTTAGTTGTTTCATGTAATTAGTTAGTTGGTTAGTTGCTTAATTAGAGTTTAAGGAAGGTTTAATTAAGTTAGTTAAGGACTTATATAAGTACCTTAGCCTAATTAAACTAAACCAACTCCGACAATTTCCCAAAATTAGTTGCTCTTCCTTCTCTCTTCTTTCTCTCTCCCAAAAAGAATCAATCCATCGGAGAACTAGGACAAGGTATTTTGGGAAGAAAGAAGTCAATTTTCCTCCATCAATCGTCATTAAATACCAAGGTATGGGAACTCTTCACCTTTGGGATTCCTTTCCTCAATGGTTCTTCCAAAATTTGTTTCCAAAAGATGATTTAATATGGGTTTCTTTCTAATACGAATTTTATATTGTAAATTTTATTGTCTATGGTTTCTTTTGATTATTATCATTAGATTATGATGAATTATAATTCAAATATTCTAGTTCTTGATGAGTCAACCTAGAATGTGGAATACATCATGAAATTGACCCAAGTCCCTAACCCTAGGTTATGAACTAGTGTTGAATTGAGTTGTAGTGATGCAATTGACTTCATTAGTGTGTTAATTGCTATTGTGTGATGATATTATTCCCATTGTTGGGTTGAATTGGATGGTTGATGGTAAAACCTTTGATAATGGCTTCTGAAGGAGATTGGGTAAGTGTTTGTGATCTCAAACCTTTACTACATTTATGGTGGTTTATACTTGGTGATGAAGTTTCATTGAAGTATACATTATGATTGAATTAAATTGGTGTTGGTATGATAATGCAATTGAAATGTCTTTATTATTGTTTATTTTAAGATTATGTTAAGATGTGATGATACAAGGTTGGTTATGAAGTACCTATGTGTATTACTATATAATATGATGAAGTTAATGTGTTAATCTCACATGTGAGGGTTGTATTGAAAAGATGTTCTCATGAAATTCCTATTTCTCTAAAAACTATGACTATATAAAGAGTAGTCTCTTATGACCTAAACTAAATTATGATTGTTAAATAAAAACATTTCAAAAACGGACTCTTGCTTAGCACCGAGTGAACTAATAAGTGTCCCTTCCCAAATAGGGAAGGTAGGTTCACTATTGTACTCATGAGATTGTAGACTATAATGCATGTAGCATAGATGGAGTCCAAAACACATCTCATAGTTCTTGAACTATGTTTCCTCCATAGGAATACTAGCAAGCGGATCCACATAAGATGTTATGTTCATGTTTTGGTACTACCTTGGAAAGTAGTCCACTTTCTTTTGGTGTAGGGTTCCATGAAACCAGATTCCACATTAGCTTATGTGGTCTATGTCGATTAAGGAATGATGTTACCAAAAGTAAAATGAAATAATAATGTGAACTCTAACTAGGATGACCTAAGGGGTTTGACTTAGTCTAGGTAGGGATATGGGACTCTATCTATAAATTGCACTAGTTAGCCTTGAGGGAAGTCTTAGAAGGATGTTCTGGTGTACTTATACTTTTATAAAGGAAACGATATGAATATGATGACTTTACATGTTAATGATTCTATATGATGTTAATTTCACTTATGAACATGTTGTTGGTCTATATTGTTAAATATGATGAAGGATAGTTGTGATGTTCTGTTATGTGGAGTTAGCCATTATTTATGATCCTTTGGTTTGTTTCGTAAGTTGAGTGGGGTTATGGGGCTTCACTTGATTATTGCACTATCAAGCTTGGTAAGGGGTTATGAGTAAGGGTTTGGCTTGTATTGTAATGATGTGAACTCTTGAGTATGCTTTGGTGTGATAACATGATATTGAAGTTCCTTTGATTATAAGTTCTAATATGCTATACATATGTTGATTTGACTTAGCTTAATGATGTTTATCTTGTGTTGGATATGCTATTGTCTTAAGGGATACATGATTATGGTCCTATTTGTGTTTCTTGATTATACATAAGGATTTTCAAAGTAACTTGGCATGTTTTTATCAAATGTACCTTTTTAGCATGATTTTTATGTTCTGTGTGCATATGTTTCCATACATAGTACAAGTGATATTCGAACCCCTATTTCTCCCCTTTTCTCACATATTAGGTTCCGGCTGTTGAGGAGGTTGTGGCCATTTGCAATGACGTCTTGGATCATTTCTCAAGTGTGGGTATGTCGTCAAGTTCTGAGGATGATGCCATTTACTCACTCTAGCTATGTTACAATTTTATAGTCTAAAGACAATCATTTCACTCTTGTTGTTTCAAGATGTTAAGAGTCTTACGTGACATTTATACATTTGTTTAAGGGATATGCCCATATTGTTCTATTCCATTTAGATGGTTTAATATAAGACATCCCTATTAAGACTATGTTGTGTATCTTATATATATGTGACATAAAATTAGAAGACTATGTAATCTTCTTATATGAAGAGTCTAAGTAAAGTCGCTATGAATATATTATGTGTAAGCGAGAGGTCTATATAAACATCATGAAGTAGAAATAGATGAAAAGTCTTAAGTTTTCTGCACATTTTAACCTATGAATGTAATGATGAACACTAAGAGGCTAGTTTTAGTCCTCTCCGAGTATGACGACGCCGGTTACGACTAAGGGGTGCTCCGTGGATGTGAAAAACCCAACCATTGGCAATTAAGCAGCCCAAGGCAGCCACCATTTGTTCATGGAAGGAACTTGTCCGCTTCAGGAACTAGCTCCCCCATGGAACAAATGTTTGGGCCGCGTCGCGGAAGTCATCGCGGATTGTTGTGTCACAAAAATTATTTCCAGAAAACATGAGGGAACAACTCAGAGACACAGACTTGTTCCCCGACGAAAATTCTGAAAATTGAAGTCAAGTTTGACTTCACAAAAAGATATAACTAAGTGAGAGGTCTTTTGGGTATTTTAGTGGAGGAGTCTATATTGATTTTAAGTCAGTTTACCTCATTTTTACCCACACAAATCAAATGCCCAAATTTAAATCGAAATTACTCTCACTTCTCTCTAAATTTTCTCTCTTCCCAACCTCCATCGAAGAATATTGGAGCTTGAATAAGAAGACCAATTATCCAAGTTTTCTACTTAAATTCGTGACAAAGTCATTATTAAGGTATGACTTCTTTCACTCTTTGGATTCCTTTCCCCAAGAGATCCCTTCAAAGATGTTTTCAGACTTATCTAAATCTAGGGTTTTTCTCGGTCTTCTTTGAAAAATGAAATTATGAATCAATTGTGATGAATTATGATCAATTAATGTTGTTTAAGTATATAATGATGGTTAATTGTTGTTATTCACTTGAGATTCTCTTGGACCCATATTCTTCCCTAATTTCATAAGAACCTTTAATTGATATGGTGAATTGTCGAAGATGATGAATATGTAAATTGTTTATATTGATGTTAGTTATGTTAGTTCTTCATGAATTACCTTGTTTTATGTATTTATTATGCATTCTCTGGTGATTTAAGTATGAAGTCCCATGAAGGGCAATAAGGTATGAATGTTGGTTTTTTTCTTGAACTCAATTATGAAGGATGAATTACTTTTGATGACAATGTCTCCTCACCATTAACCCTATACACTTGAATTAGCTATGAAGTATGAATGTATGTTATTGTATGATGATTATATGATTGAAAGGTAGTTTTCATCATTATAATGATATGTTAAAGTGAAAGGTTTACTCACTTGCTAGTGTTTCTAAAGTGAAAGGATTGTGTTACTTATGATCACGTATGAGTTATTATGATAATAAGTTTACATAAGGGTTTAGTAAAGGATAATCGGAACTTATGAGATGACTAAAGATGATTACTGAAGGGAATAAATGCTTAGCACCGAAAGGGCTAGTAATGAGATATGGGTCTCACCTTTAGTAAGTTTGTCTTCCCACAAGGGTTTCCTCATGTTTAGCAAGTCTGGATTCCCAATATATGTGTTGTCTCATGAGATGGAAACCCCCACGTCTAGAAAGTTAGGTTTTCTAGTAACAATCTCCTCGACCCTTAACTATGTGCCCACATAGGACTCTAGCTCAGTATATCAAGGAAGATAGCTACGTACGACAGTTTTCACCTCAAGCAAGTGTTTACCCTCTCTTTTCGGTGTGGGAGTAGAACCCCGGATTCCATGTATCTCACATGGTCTAATGTAGGTTATTGCAACCTCTTTCCCTAATGTAAAAGTAAATGAATAAAGGAATTATATTGACTCTCACTAGGGCTTTTCTTGAAGGGTTATCTACATAGTGTGAGGCAGGGTATGGGACTTCTCTTACACATTGAACTTGTGGGGTCCTAAGGGATGGTTCTAATAGTGTTATTTTGTGATTATGTTGATTATGACTCATGTATGTTAAGCTATGTATGATCTTTATGAATATAGCAAGTTATGATGAAAGATGGGATTATGAATGTCTGTATGAAGTAGGTTGCTTAATGTGATACTTAGCTTTGGATAGTGTTATGGGAGTCCATTATTTGCATTGCACAAGGATTTCTTTGGTTGTTTTACATGTTGGGATGATATCGTTTTAGGTTGGCTTATGATGCTTGCTTTATGTGCATATTGGATTTACTTGGTAAAAACATGTTTTGACTAAAATGTCCTTTTATTCACGCATTTATGATTTTTATGCATAGAAGCCATACTTAATACGTGTGATGTACTAACCCATATTTTCTTCCCTTTTTCCCAAATAATGTAGGTTTGGTCCATTGAGGAATAAAGGTTTCTCTTCAAGGATACTTGGAACTTGCTTCTCCATGTTGGTGAGTCTTCATGTCCGAGGACAAGACCCTTATGTTCTATATTTTAGTTCTTTGGTTATGTTGGAAGACATTATTGTGTTTCCTATTTCTAGACTCCTTATTTATGTAAGGTCTAACTCCCAAATTTTCTATACTTTTATGTTTATATGGTACATATTGAAAATATTAGATTCTATTTTTTTTATATGAAGCGAAGTTGAACTTCCAAATTAGAAGTTTTATTTTTTTTTCATTTTCATTTTATGATATGTGTTATGACGAATGCTAACACTTTTTTAAGTCCTCTTCAAGGATGAGGACGTTGGTTTCGAGTAGGAGGTGCTCCCCGGTCATTACAAGTATGTTCTATACCTAGTGGTCGGATGATTTCATGTCTAAAAGCTTGTAAGATTAGTTTTAAGGGATGCCTCTATCATATCATGAGGGTCAAATATCTGCGGTCCTAGGCTTCTTCTTTAGAGTCGTTCCCCATGGTGAATGATTTCCTGATGACTTACCCGAAATACCTCCCAAATGGGTAAAGGTTTTGGTAATTATTTATTGACGGATACACAACCCATATCAATATGTCCTTACCGAATGGCCCTGACCGAGTTGAAGGAATTAAAGGTACCATTCAAGGATTTGCTACATCAGGGTTTTATTTAACGAAAGATATCCGCATTGTGTGCCCTAGTATTGTGTGTGAAAAGAAAGATAGGTCTCTTAGGATGTTCATTAACTATCGCAAATTAAACAAGGTCACAATAAAGAATAAATATTCGCTCTCTAGGATTGATGAATTGTTTAAACAACTCAAAAGGGCTAGTTACTTTTCAAATATTGATTTAAGGTAGGTTTATCATCGACTTAGGGTGAGAGTAGTTGAATACCTAAAACGTCTTTCCGAAAAAGATATGGTCACTATGAGTTCTTAGTTATGTCTTTTTGTCTAACAAATGCCCCGTAGACTTTCATGGACATTATGAATCATGTGATTATAAATTATCTTGATTCGTTCGTTATTGTCTTTATTGATGATATTTTTATATACTCCAAGAGTGAGGATGATCACATGAATCATTTGAGGATTGTATTGCAAGTCCTCAAAGATCACCAACTTTTTGCTAAGTTTAGTAAGTGCGAGTTTTGGTTAATATCGATTGCTTTTCTTTGTCACATTGTGTCTAGTTTGGGTAAAGATCTTTATCCGAAGAAGATGGAGGCGGTTAAGAATTGGCCTAGACACCTAATTCCCATCGATATTCTAATATTTTTGGGTTTATCCGGTAAATATTGGATATATGTTGAGGGTTTCTCATCTATTACTTGTCCATTTATGGACCTAACCAAAAAGAAAGTTATGTTTTAATAGTCGGAAACTTGTGAGAAAAGCTTCCAAGATTTGAAGGATAAGATTACCTCCACTGCGGTTGTTAAAGCTTTTGAAAGACTATGATATGAGTGTCCTTTACCATCCCGTCAAAGACAATGTAGTTACAGATGCTTTGAGTCGTATAACCATTGGTAGTGTGGATCATGTAGAAGTTGAGAAAAGGTGTTAGTCCATGACATGTATAAGTTGTCCCGGTTGAGAGTTCAACTAGTTGATTCTCTAAAGGGTGGTTTCATGGTTCAACATAGCTTCAAATCCTCCTTAGTTGTTGACGTAAAGGCTAAGCAATACCTTGATCACATCTTGATGGAGTTGAACGAATCTAAACTTAATAAATACGTCGATGCTTTCTCCGAAGTGGTAGATTTGGTAATTAGATATCAAGGTAGGTTCTGTGTTCCGGAAGTGGATGACCTAAGAATTTTTTTTGAAGAGGCCCATGGTTCGCAATATTCTATTCATTTGGGAGCCACCAAGATGTATCGTGACTTGTGGGAGATGTATTGTTGGAATGGTTTGAAGAGGGATAGAGAGGATATTATGGCCAAATGTCCAAATTGTCAAAACGTTAAGGCCGAACTTCAAAAGTTGGTTGTCTTGTCTCAAGATATAAGTATTCCCACTTTAAAGTGGGAGGATGTGAACTTGGAGTTTTTTGTGGGTTTGCTCATAATCGAATGCAACATGATTCTATTTGGGACATTATTGATAGGATGACCAAATCAACCCAATTTGTTTCCGTCAAGGCGACATATTCGGCGGAATATTATTCTAGGTTATATCTCAAGGAGATTTGAGAATCCATGGGGTTCCTTTGTCTATCATTTCAGATAGGGTTACCCAATTTACTTCTCAATTTTGGAATGCATTACAAAATGTACATGGTATAACGGTTAAACTGAGTAACGCGTTTCATCCCAAATGGATAGTTTAACAGAACGAACCATCCAACTCAAGAATATATGTTGAGGGAATGTGTCATTGACTTTAACGGTAATTGGGATGACCATCTACCATTGACTGAGTTTTCCTACAATAATAGCAATCACTCAAGTATTGCCATGGCTCCGTTTGAGTCACTTTATGAGAGACGATGTAGCTCTTCGGTAGGGTGGTTTGAGATAGGTGTGTTTGCTCTTATTAGTCCTGAAATAGTTTATGAGGGTGTGGATAAAGTACGACTTATTAGATATAGGTTGAACACGACTCAAAGATTGAAAAAATCATATGCCGACAATAGAAAAAGGGACCTTTAATTTGTGGTAAGTGATTGGGTCTACTCGAAGATCTCACCTATGAAAGGGGTGATAAGGTTTGGCAAAAAGGGGAAACTTAGTCCCCGGTATGTGGGCCGTTATGAGATCTTAAAGTCTATTAAAAAGGTTTCCTATAGGTTGAATCTCCCATATGAGTTGCCTTCGGTTTACCTGGTGTTCCATGTATTAATGCTCAAGAAATGCATAGGTGATCTGGTATTTATCCCTCATTTAGAAAGATTAGGAGTTGATTAGAACCTTTCTAATGAAGAGGCTCTGGTTGAGATTTTATATTGGAAAGTGAATATATTGAGGAACAAAGAGGTAGTTTTCGTTAAGGTTCTATGGAGGAACAATCTAGTTGAGAGTGTTACATGGGAGGCCGAGGCCGATATGATGTCCCGTTATCCTCATCTTTTCCCTTCTACTTCTATTCAAATTTGAGGTAAGTAGTTTCTCTTGAGTTTGTAGTTAATTGGGAGTATGTTTATTGTATGAGATTTTTCCATGATTTTCATTATGTGGTGTGTGTCCATGTGAAGGAACATATATTGCATAATTTAAAATTTCTCATGAATTATAAGCTCCTCTTGTTGAATTGCTTAATAGAAATGATAATTGCATATTTGACTTATAAGGTGAAAGTTATGAACATGCTTAATTATGTTCAATAAAGTGATGTTTTGAATCCATGTTGTGATCTTGAACTTCTTATTTATGTGAACATGAGAAATGTATTGCATGCATATTGAGTCAGTAGATGTAGTTCCTACTTCCTCATATTCCTTTGACATGCCTCGAATGGGAGTTGAAGTTTCCTCCTTTGAATCAGTGCTTATGGTGAATTGTGAATTCGATGTGTTGTACATTTCTTTTTGGTAGAATGCTAGTTTCACAGTTTTTCTAGAGTTTCTAACTTAGCTTGGAGTCTAGGTTTACATGCAGGGACGAATGTTCCCAAGGGGGAAATCATGTAATACCCCAAAAATCAAAGAACCTATGCTAGTGACTTACATGATTTATTTTCAACTTAAAATGGTTAAATAGTGCTTATAGATCTAACCTGATGTATCTAACTTAGTTTGGAAGTGTTAGTGCATAAATGTCAATCGACAATGATGACGCCCGGAAACTAGTATAATTGAACTAGTGTGTTCTTAGGCCTTAGCGGTTTTGAAGTGTCGTTGATGATTACATATTTTTAAAAATTTTTAAGTGGGTAAGACTACATTTTTAGGGTCTTAAACGTCTAGGTACTACCCCCCACGGACCACCCTAGGGGTCGTTGTGGAGGACCCAACCCTTGGCCCCAAAAGCAGTCAAATGACAAGATGACTTACGGAGTGTAGTGACGGGAAACACTAAATCTACGACCCATAGGTGGGTCTCCAAGGTTTATATTTACTCTGCCCACCAAGACCTTCTCCTTTAGCACTCTCTGAACCAAACGACGGCATGCCGAACGAGTTTTAACTCCACCTACGGTCCGTAGGTTGAGGCTCGTAGGTGCTGCTAATTTATTGGTTTTAAGTTTTTAAGTTAGGGTTCCATTTAGAGTTAGCTGAGTAATTAGGGGTTAATAGGGCTGGGTAGTTAGTTAATTACCTTTCTAAACCTGTCTATAAGACTCTAACCTAAAGACTTTAACCCTCGCAACTAAACTCAGAACTCAAACATCAAAACTCAAGTTTCTTCTCAAAACTCTCTCTCATATTAGAACTCCATTGAAGAAGAAGACAAAGCTTAAAATAGGGCATCAAGAACATGACTTTTCTCCATCAATACTTAAGGATTTACAAAGGTATGTAAACTCTTCACTCTTGGAATCCTTTTCCCCAAGAGGTCCTTTCAAAATTGGATTTCAAGTTACCAAATTGCCAGGTTTTACTGAATTTCGTGGTTCTCGTTCTAAACATGATTTCTTTGATCTAAATTGTTTATTTATGATTGTATATGGATTTTTATAGATTAATTTAAGTAGTTATTGTGGTTTTTTACCTAATACTCTCAAGACCCATGAATCTTCTTTCTTTCTCAATTCAAAACCCTAACTTTTGTTGAATCATGATTGAAAGGTGAGAATGTAGTTTGTTTCTATGTAATTCACTGTTATAATGTCATGTTAACCTATTTGATGGATGATTATCATGAATTTAGGGTTAAATCTTGAAGAGAATCTTGCAGTCTATGAATAAGTGCTTTCAAGGTTATGAACATGTTAGTATTGAATTGATGATTTCCCTTTGTAGGGGTGTTTAAGAAGTGCATTGATGATCTCGAGTCCATACTTCCTATTAAGGATCGTTGTGTGTTACACACTAAAAAATGATCTAGGTTGAACTAGAGCCTAACACTTGTGTCATGAGGTTTGAAAGTCTTACAAAGTTTAATAATAGTGTTTATAAGCAGTATATAAAGTTTGGTGATGTTTGCAGGTCAAACATCCAAGAGATTCGAAAACTAGTCGGAGTTGAAGTAGTGTGTTGTAGTGTTTTGTAGTGAATTTTTTGGGGGATGGTTTGAGGGTGAAATTGAGTATCGATAGTTCCTACATGTATCCTGACATGCAAAGGGTCAAAACGTTGAGCACGACGCCTAGGGAAGGGTCCCGGAGGAGAACCCAAACATGGACCATCGATGCTGCCAAGAAAACAAGATCTGGCAGCTGCTGCGCGACGCGCAGCCAACACGGAGTGAGAAAAAATCTTTTCCTGCAACGCGGAGATTTCACGAACCATTCTGTGTTGACGCGCAGCCAACACGGAGTGAGAAAAAATCTTTCCCTGCAACGCGGAGATTTCATGAACCATTCTGTCTTAAAACTTTCCAGAAACAAGATTTGGAAATGCCTCCACGATGCGCAGTAAACTCCTAGATTTGGTCGCTTCGTTTTTAAGTTAAATTTAAGTTTGTTAAATTGTCAATTAAGTGCAGGGGTATTTTTGGTAATTTGGGTATGAATTATTGACGGATGTTGAGTCTCTTCAGACCCCTAAACTCACCAATCAAAGCAAAACCCTCAACTCAAAACAAAACCTCTCCATTCTTCTCTCCAAAACCTCCATTGATGAAGGTTTGAAGCTCCGAGGAAGAAGACTGATTTTCTCAAGTTTTGTCCATCAATTTTGTGGGATTTTCATCACAATTAAGGTATCGTTCTTCATCCTTGAAATCTCTTTCTTCAAGGATTCAATTCCAATTATTTGAAAAAATGATCAAAAATATGAATTTTCTTTTTTTTAGTCTATCCACGGGTTATTGCATTAAATGTTTTAAAACATGGTATTATGATTGAATTGATGGTAATTTGATGATTTTACCCAAAAAAATCTATGAACCCATGCAAACCATGCACTTCTAGTGTTGACTATTTTATGGGTGAAATGATCATCTCTCAATGCTTATGAATTCTAGTGTAGTTTTCTTTGGGCTATTCAATGATGTATGAATTGTATTGTATTAATGTATAGGCTGTCTTAGATTGATGAATCTATATTGAATTGACTTAGATTAATTGAGTATTATGATTTCTTGTATTGAATTGATGATCATAGCTATGGGTAAGGGCCTCTTCGTATTGTATTGGATGATTAAGTTATTGATTGAAGTGGTGAAAATGGATTGGTGTTACGCGACCCTAATTCTCTTTATTTATATAAGGTAGGTCTTGAATTATGTTGTGGTTTGTATGGTCCACTTATGGTGGCGGTGCTACGTGCTTTACTTGTGAATCATGTGGCCTAGTCGGCTTTACTTTATGTATTATGATGACCATGGACTTGTCGGCACTACTGGATGTATAATGATGAATTGTGTAGTTTATTTATGTGAAGTATAAACATATATATCAACATGTGATTAAGGTGAAAGTATGTGTTCTTCTATTAACATTAGGTTATCATGATAGACTATGACTATGTCTTTGTGTGTGTATTCTTAGAGTTGATGCATGATTGTTCCCACATGGTTATGTGAGTCTCATGATGGTTTATATTGATAATTATATAGAAGTTAGTAGGATGACTAGCAAGTATACTAAGTTTTCTCTATGTTATTCATGAAAGATATGTTATACGTTATAATGGAAAGGATGTGTGTCTTCTTTTGGTAAACTTGTGTCCCTTAGTTGATACATGAAGAATATGAATATGAACATCTTGACTTAGTAGGCTTATCAACCTTTGTCTTGTATGTGTATGAATGAATGTTGAATGAAAGTCTAGGATCGGTAAACCTAAAATTGTGCCCTTCTATGTATGACTACTACGTGGAACCTTCTAAATAATAAAAAGGTTATGAATGACCTATACTTATAGACCTTGAGTGGCAGCCCTTGTGGACCCATCCTTGGTCTACCTTTAGATGGTGCCTTCTCATATACCTTTAGATGATTGAACTTACTCTATGAGAACAAAGGCTACCACCGAGAGAATATGTAATGGGTTGTAGCTCTACTTGAGAAGGAGACTAGAGTGCAAGGTGACTCTAATTGAGAAGGAGACTAGAATTCATAAAAGCCCTCGATATTCCTTAACCATGTTCCTACATAGGATGTGTCGTAGCTCTACCCTTTGCAAGTAAAACACCGTCCATCGGAGTATGGTAGACTTCGGATTCCATGCTTAGCTTCCATGGTCTATGTCAGTTATTGCTATTCTCATCGTATGGGATACCCGCTAGTGTTGGAGAAGTTCAACGAAGTTTAGGTAGTGGTATGTGACGCTATCTAGACATTGCACGATTAGGATTTGAAGATGTTAGTGAGTGAGTCCCTAGTTATTCTCCAAGACCTTTACTTGATTGTCCTTATGTGAGAAATGTCTCTTAATGAACTAATGAAGATAATAACTCAAGTTGGAAAGCATGTAAGTGAATAAGTACTTACCTAGAGTAGTTTAAGGGTTACTTAGTTAAGGTATGAAGGGGGAATAGGAATGATCACTTCATGTCTTACCTAGGGAAGTGCTAAGAATGAATCTTGGTAGGAAAGTTGATTTATAAAGTAGAAAACATCTAAGTTTAGGTAGACTTAAAAACTATTCAGGTAAGATTGGAGAGGGTGTCTGGGCGGTCTCTTCTTCCATTACTTAAGTAAGTGTTTTGATATCCTTTGGGAAGAGAATGTTCTATACGGATATGATATTATGTGAAGTGAGAACGATCATATATTAGGTAGTATAAATGATATCTTAGGTGTCGGTGAAAGGATTGTATTGGCGGTCGCTTCATAACTCACTTAAGTGAGCTTAGAATCACCTTTGGTAGGAGGATCTTATGTCAATATGTTTTGATGTATGCTTGACGCTATTTGTGATGTTTGGTACTTAAATGTGGTCCTTATATTTTTAGTGCAATTGTTTAATCAAAAAGAGCATATTTCCATTAAATGTATGTTATCATAATTTTATGCATTAAGCCATACTTAGTACAAGTGTTTGTACTAATTCCATACATTTTGTTATATCTAAAGGTGTAGGTGGAAGGTGAGAAGGATCTCGAAGGAAAGCATGGAATCTAGTTATCGTTCAAGAAAAGTTGAAGTATGTTCTCACTTGACTCGAGGACATAATCATCTTTAGATCTATAAAATTTGAAGTATTATAATAAACTAAGTATTTTTATATTCGTATTGTATTGCGAGGTGAATTGGGGCTCATGACCTACGGAGGCCATCCACGGGGCATGGATGGACCTACGGGGCATGAACCCCATCCTTGGGGTCTTGGGGCTAGACTTAGGGTCCTCTACAAGGATCCGTAGGGTATTTCTTGGGGAGTTATAACTTGACGTATAACCCCTAAAACCTAAACCATGGTTCGAGTTAACATATAACAACATCAAACCTCACCTCAAACTCAAACATACAAATATGTTAGGCTCTAGTTTCACTAGTTCATTTTTATTGTTTTTACAATATCCCCCACTTAGGAACATTCTTCCTCGAATGGCACTTGAACACATAAATGGGTAACGACTAAATGCTAGTAACCAAAAAGCATGAAACATCAAAAACAATGAAAAAACTAGGAGGAAACATTAACTCCACATCAATGACCTCGAACAAACTTCATGCAATGCAAGCATGTAGGAACTGCATCTACAAACTCATTATGCATCAAACATCACATATCTCATTTCGTTGGAGGAACATCCTTATCCATATCACATCATGCTAATTACAACATCATTAGGTAAAATAGGCAACTCTTTCAAGAACGCATTTAAACATGCTTGATAAGTCAACTCATCAAACATTTAGGCAACTCATTTAGATGCATATAAACATGCAGAACACATTTATGGAAACTCATCTTTATTATTGAACAAGAATTCAACTAAAATATGCATACTATCAAAATTAATGTAAAACTCATTAACAATCATGACTCCAAAACATAACATAAATTTCCAGGAACTCTACATCTCAAGCTTGAGTATGAGTACAAGGAAAAGAGATAAGGGTAAAGTAACTCTCACTTCCTCTATATTCATCATGACTTCCCAAATTAAGAGGGAACCAAAATAAATATGTACACAACAAAGGAATCTCAATACAACAATCACACTTCAAAGGAAGTATCACTTACCAGTTTCTTCATGCGGATTAGCTCCCTTTCCCTTTTTGTCTTGAAGTGCAAAGAAACGGTTTTTCCTTTGAGAATCAATATTTGGGCCATTAATAGAAGCTTGCTTTTCCTCCCTCCCTCTATCTATAAGTGTAGGACAAAATTTCACTTGGTATCATTCTTTCCACAACAATAACCCCCACTAGTACCGGCTAGGCACTTCCCAAAATGTTTTGTTCCAGAATTGTGGCAAGTAGGTTTAGCAAATTGAGATCCACAACCTCTCTCTTTGTTGAACTTAAGAGAACTTGAAGAATCGTTTCTTGGAGCTCTTGAACGTAGGTTGACCTTGCTCATTGGTTTCAGACCTTTCAAATCCTTATTCATCCTCTTAAGGTTTGATTCCTCAATAGATGGAGCATTTACCGTAAGCCTAGAAATTTTCATGACATCATGATGCGTTGTCGTATGGAACTCTTTGTTGACTGGGTCACATACACAGGTAACAAACCTACTCATCCCATCTCTAGGGTTGGACACCAAAGATGGACTGTACTTAGTGAATTGGGTAAACTTCAAGGAATACCCCTCCACATTCATGCTACCTTGCCTAAGGTTTATAAACTCTTCAATCTTAATCTCCATCTTCTCATGGGAAAGTACTTACCAAGAAACACTTTCTTAAACTCATCCCATTCTATAGGACCCACTCTTATAGGCCTATTAGCTCTCCATTGAGTAAGCCAAATTTGAGAAACCTCTTTCAGTTGATAGGAAAAAAGCTTTGCTTTTTCAAAAGAAGTAACTCCCATAGTATTCACAATCTTATACACCTCATCCAAAAACTCTTGGGGATCCTCTCTCACCTTAGAACATTGGAAAATTGGATCATTCATCCCCCACAAAGTCTCTGAACCTAGAAGTATTTTTTCTCTCAACAGAATTCACCCTAGGACCCACATCCCAATTCAATTGAGCTGTGATATCTTGGTCTAAGGTTAGAAAAACCATCCTAAAAACTTCATTAGTCATATCTGGGGGAACCACCAGAACATGATTGCCCTGTGGATCTTGGTCATCATGAAGACCTTGGGAGGAACTCCCTCATTCACAATCTCCTCTTTCATCCTTCTTGGGTTAGCACTTGTATTCAGATCCTATAAACACAAGACAAGGATTAGGAACAGAACACTTATAGAACTCAACTCTAAGGTACGACATCAACAATAATGAAATAAGTGTAACTTCGAACGTCTTATAGTCTCTCGCTCATAGATATGTCGTGACTCACATCGATATATAAGACTCTCCTAGACCTGAAATATGAGAGAGCAATCATACAAACAACTTCCAAAATCTTATATTCTAATACAAGGATTGTCACGCCTCGAGAGAACCCCAATATGTTACACGGTGTACTCGACATCGAATGGGTTTCATACAAGCCTCTTAATATTCATTCATCACATAAATACTAGAAATAATGCGAAATTAATTTTTTTTATTCAAAATCCATATATTCAAAAATATTTTGAAATGCAAGCGGAATTCTAAGTCTACATGTCCATTTTAGACATAATATAAAAACATAATTATCACGACCCGAGTGTATACCTGTAACGCCTCTAAAAATAAGCTACGTAAAACTAGAGCCTAACATGAATGTCATGATGTTTTAAAGTCCTAAAATTGTTAATTATAGTGTTTATAGGCAGTACATAAAGTTTGGAAGTGCTTGGAGGTCAAACGTCCAAGAAGTAAGGAAACTAGTCGAAGTTGAACTAATGTGTCATACTATTTTGTAGTGATGTTTTGGGGGATGGTTTGAGGGTGAAATTATGTATCAATGGTTCCTATGTGTAGACTGACATTCAAAGAGTTGAAACATCTGAGAACGACGCCACGGGAACCTGCCAAAGGGTCCCCAAAGAGGACCCAAAGTTGTCCAATCAAGCTGCCGCGCCACCAGATTATGATGGTGGATGCACGACGCGTAGATGACACGCAGTGGGAAAAGTTCTTTCCCTGCGATTTGGTGCTGTCATGAACCATTGTGTTTAAAAAAATTTAAAATAAGATTTGAAAATGCCTCCGCGACGCACATTAAACTGCCATATTTGGGTGCGTAATTTTAAAGTCAAATATGAGTTGGTTAAATTGTCTAATAAGTGCATAAGGATTTTGGGTAATTTTGGGATGACTTATTGACGGTTATTGGATCTTTTAATACCCCTAAACTCACCAATCAAAACTAGATTCTCACCTCAAAACAAAAACTCTCCATTCTTCTCTCTAAAACGTCTATTGATGAAGGTTGAAACTCCAAGGAAGAAGACTGATTTTCTTATGTTTTCTCCATCAATTTTGTGGGATTTTCATCACAATTAAAGTATTGTTTTTCATCCTTGAAATATCTTCCTTCAAGGAGTCAATTCCAATGATTTTCAAAGATGATAAAAAACATGAATTGTCCAATTTTCTAATCTATCCATGGGTTCTTGCATTAAAGGTTTTGAAACATTGTATTATGATTGAATTGATGTTAATTTTATGATTTCAACATAAAAACTGTATGAACCCATGCAAACCATGCACATTTAGTTTTGACTAATTTATGGGTGAATTGATTATGTCTTAATGTTATTGAATTATTGTGTAGATTGATTAGGGCTATTGAATTATGATAAAATAATGATAGAATTGTTAGTGTGCTTCCCTGAATTCATAAATCTATGTTGAATTATCTTTAATTCATTGTCTATTGTAAGTATTGAATTGAATTGATGATCATGGCCATGGGTAAGGGCCTTTTTGCATTGTATTGGATGATTTAGCTATGGATTGAGGTGGTGAGAATGGATTGGTGGTATGCTGCCCTAATTCTCTTTATTTTGTGTAAATTAGGTTTAAAATATTATTGTGATTTGTATGGTCCACTTATGGTGGCGGTGCTATGTGCTTTACTTGTGAATTATGTGGCCTCGTCAGCGTTACTTTATGAAGTATGATGAACACAACATTGTCGGCATTACTTGATATATTATGATGATTTGTGTAGTGATTTATGTGAAGTACGATCATATAAATATACTTTTGAGTAATGTAAAAGTATGTATTTCTTCTAATAACATTAGGTGATCACGTTAGACTATGACTATGTCCTTATTTGTGTAGTCTTAGGAGTGATGTATTATACTTCCTACTTGGCTATGTGAGTCTTATGATGATTATATTGATGATATTATAGTGGTGAACAGGATGACATATAGATGATATTGGTTATATCTATGTGCTCTAGAATGATATGTTATATGTGAAATATGTTGTGTCTTGTCTTGGTCGACTTGTGTCCTTACTTGATACACTTAAAATGTCGATATGAGTTCTTGAATTAGTATGCGAACGCCTCTTAGTCTTGTATGTGTGATTCACATGTGACCTTGAACATTGCTGAGAAGGTCCTTTATGTGGAACCTTCAACTTAGTTTAAGTTGAAAGACGTAATAGTATCCTTCTTGTCTGAATGGTGGACTTAAGGTTGATTGGCCGGAACGGAATGAAATCATCCATAGGAAAGTCAATGAGCTATCCTCTTGACCATTGTAGGTAGCCTTAGTGGACCCTCTTTGGTAAGGTGAAATTCTATTAGGTTATGAACTAGATATGAAACCTCTTCATGTGATCCTTTAAGTAAATTACTCGATGAGAACAAAGGCTAGCACCGAGTGAGTATGCATGGGTAGTAGATCTAGTTAAGAATAGAACTAGAGTACAAAGGATCCCTCGATATTCCCTAACCATGTGCCTACATAGGATGTATCCAAGTTCTACCATGGGCAAGTAGAACACCCTCCATCGGAGTAGGTTTATGACTCCGAATTCCATGTATAACTAGTATGGTCTATGTCAGTTATTGCCTATTCTCATCATATGGGATATCTACTAGTATTGGAGAAGTTCTATAAAGTTTAGGTAGTGGTATTAGAAGCTATCTAGACATTGCACGATTAGTCTTTAAAGATGTTAGTAAGTGAGTCCCTAGGTCTTTTCCAAGACCATTACTTGAATGTTCTTTTGTGTTGAATGTCTCTTAATGAAATAATGAAGATCATAACTTAAGTTGGAAAGTATGTTAATGATTAAGTACTTACCTAGAGTACTTTAAAGGGGTGCTTAGTTAAGGTATGAAGGGGGAATAATAATGGTCACGTCATGTCTTATCTAGGGAAGTCTTAATAATGACTCTAGCTAAGGAAAGTAAATTGAATAATACATGATCTAAACTTAGGTAGTTTTAAGGATTATTTAGGTAAGCTTGGGGAGGCTGTATGGGTGATCTCTTCTAGGATTATTTAGGTAAACTTATATGTATATTATTGTGTATAGTGAGAATGATCTTATCTTAGGTAGTCTAAAGGATCTCTTAGGTGTGTGTGAAGGGATTGTATGGGCGGTCGCTTCATAACTCACTTAAGTGAGCAAAGAATCACCTTTGGTAGGAGGATCTTATGTCAATATGTTTTGATGTATGCTTGACGCTATTTGTGATGTTTGGTACTTAAATGTGGTCCTTATATTTTTAGTGCAATTTTTTAATCAAAAAGAGCATATTTCCATTAAATGTATGTTATCATAATTTTATGCATTAAGCCATACTTAGTACAAGTGTTTGTACTAATTCCATACATTTTGTTATATCTAAAGGTGTAGGTGGAAGGTGAGAAGGATCTCGAAGGAAAGCATGGAATCTAGTTATCGTTCAAGAAAAGTTGAAGTATGTTCTCACTTGACTCGAGGACATAATCATCTTTAGATCTATAAAATTTGAAGTATTGTAATAAACTAAGTATTTTTATATTCGTATTGTATTGCGAGGTGAATTGGGGCTCATGACCTACGGAGGCCATCCACGGGGCATGGATGGACCTACGGGGCATGAACCCCATCCTTGGGGTCTTGGGGCTAGACTTAGGGTCCTCTACAAGGATCCGTAGGGTATTGCTTGGGGAGTTATAACTTGACGTATAACCCCTAAAACCTAAACTATGGTTCGAGTTAACATATAACAACATCAAACCTCACCTCAAACTCAAACATACAGACATGTTAGGCTCTAGTTTCACTAGTTCATTTTTATTGTTTTTACATTATCCCCCACTTAGGAACATTCTTCCTCGAATGGCACTTGAACACATAAATGGGTAACGACTAAATGCTAGTAACCAAAAAGCATGAAACATCAAAAACAATGAAAAAACTAGGAGGAAACATTAACTCCACATCAATGACCTCGAACAAACTTCATGCAATGCAAGCATGTAGGAACTGCATCTACAAACTCATTATGCATCAAACATCACATATCTCATTTCGTTGGAGGAACATCCTTATCCATATCACATCATGCTAATTACAACATCATTAGGTAAAATAGGCAACTCTTTCAAGAACGCATTTAAACATGCTTGATAAGTCAACTCATCAAACATTTAGGCAACTCATTTAGATGCATATAAACATGCAGAACACATTTATGGAAACTCATCTTTATTATTAAACAAGAATTCAACTAAAATATGCATACTATCAAAATTAATGTAAAACTCATTAACAATCATGACTCCAAAACATAACATAAATTTCCAGGAACTCTACATCTCAAGCTTGAGTATGAATACAAGGAAAAGAGATAAGGGTAAAGTAACTCTCACTTCCTCTATATTCATCATGACTTCCCAAATTAAGAGGGAACCAAAATAAATATGTACACAACAAAGGAATCTCAATACAACAATCACACTTCAAAGGAAGTATCACTTACCAGTTTCTTCATGCGGATTAGCTCCCTTTCCCTTTTTGTCTTGAAGTGCAAAGAAACGGTTTTTCCTTTGAGAATCAGGATTTGGGCCATTAATAGAAGCTTGCTTTTCCTCCCTCCCTCTATCTATAAGTGTAGGACAAAATTTCACTTGGTATCATTCTTTCCACAACAATAACCCCCGCTAGTACCGGCTAGGCACTTCCCAAAATGTTTTGTTCCAGAATTGTGGCAAGTAGGTTTAGCAAATTGAGATCCACAACCTCTCTCTTTGTTGAACTTAAGAGAACTTGAAGAATCGTTTCTTGGAGCTCTTGAACGTAGGTTGACCTTGCTCATTGGTTTCAGACCTTTCAAATGCTTATTCATCCTCTTAAGGTTTGATTCCTCAATAGATGGAGCATTTACCGTAAGCCTAGAAATTTTCATGACATCATGATGCGTTGCCGTATGGAACTCTTTGTTGACTGGGTCACATACACAGGTAACAAACCTACTCATCCCATCTCTAGGGTTGGACACCAAAGATGGACTGTACTTAGTGAATTGGGTAAACTTCAAGGAATACCCCTCCACATTCATGCTACCTTGCCTAAGGTTTATAAACTCTTCAATCTTAATCTCCATCTTCTCATGGGAAAGTACTTACCAAGAAACACTTTCTTAAAATCATCCTATTCTATAGGACCCACTCTTATAGGCCTATTAGCTCTCCATTGTGTAAGCCAAATTTAAGAAACCTCTTTCAGTTGATAGGAAAAAAGCTTTGCTTTTTCAAAAGAAGTAACTCCCATAGTATTCACAATCTTATACACCTCATCCAAAAACTCTTGGGGATCCTCTCTCACCTTAGAACATTGGAAAATTGGATCATTCATCCCTCACAAAGTCTCTGAACCTAGAAGTATTTTTTCTCTCAACAGAATTCACCCTAGGACCCACATCCCAATTCAATTGAGCTGTGATATCTTGGGCTAAGGTTAGAAAAACCATCCTAAAAACTTCATTAGTCATATCTGGGGGAACCACCAGAACATGATTGCCCTGTGGATCTTGGTCATCATGAAGACCTTGGGAGGAACTCCCTCATTCACAATCTCCTCTTTCATCCTTCTTGGGTTAGCACTTGTATTCAGATCCTATAAACACAAGACAAGGATTAGGAACAGAACACTTATAGAACTCAACTCTAAGGTACGACATCAACAATAATGAAATAAGTGTAACTTCGAACGTCTTATAGTCTCTCGCTCATAGATATGTCGTGACTCACATCGATATATAAGACTCTACTAGACCTGGAATATGAGAGAGCAATCATACAAACAACTTCCAAAATCTTATATTCTAATACAAGGATTGTCACGCCTCGAGAGAACCCCAAGATGTTACACGGTGTACTCGACATCGAATGGGTTTCATACAAGCCTCTTAATATTCATTCATCACATAAATACTAGAAATAATGCGAAATTATTTTTTTTTATTCAAAATCCATATATTCAAAAATATTTTGAAATGCAAGCGGAATTCTAAGTCTACATGCCCATTTTAGACATAATATAAAAACATAATTATCACGACCCGAGTGTATACCTTTAACGCCTCTAAAAATAAGCTACGTAAAACTAGAGCCTAACATGAATGTCATGATGCTTTAAAGTCCTAAAATTGTTAATTATAGTGTTTATAGGCAGTACATAAAGTTTGGAAGTGCTTGGAGGTCAAACGTCCAAGAAGTAAGGAAACTAGTCGAAGTTGAACTAATGTGTCATACTATTTTGTAGTGATGTTTTGGGGGATGGTTTGAGGGTGAAATTATGTATCAATGGTTCCTATGTGTAGCCTGACATTCAAAGAGTTGAAACATCTGAGAACTGCGCCACGGGAACCTGCCAAAGGGTCCCCAAAGAGGACCCAAAGTTGTCCAATCAAGCTGCCGCGCCACCAGATTATGATGGTGGATGCACGACGCGTAGATGACACGCAGTGGGAAAAATTCTTTCCCTGCGATTTGGTGCTGTCATGAACCATTGTGTTTAAAAAAATTTAAAATAAGATTTGAAAATGCCTCCGCGACGCACATTAAACTGCCATATTTGGGTGCGTAATTTTAAAGTCAAATATGAGTTGGTTAAATTGTCTAATAAGTGCATAAGGATTTTGGGTAATTTTGGGATGACTTATTGACGGTTATTGGATCTTTTAATACCCCTAAACTCACCAATCAAAACTAGATTCTCACCTCAAAACAAAAACTCTCCATTCTTCTCTCTAAAACGTCTATTGATGAAGGTTGAAACTCCAAGGAAGAAGACTGATTTTCTTATGTTTTCTCCATCAATTTTGTGGGATTTTCATCACAATTAAAGTATTGTTCTTCATCCTTGAAATATCTTCCTTCAAGGAGTCAATTCCAATGATTTTCAAAGATGATAAAAAACATGAATTGTCCAATTTTCTAATCTATCCATGGGTTCTTGCATTAAAGGTTTTGAAACATTGTATTATGATTGAATTGATGTTAATTTGATGATTTCAACATAAAAACTGTATGAACCCATGCAAACCATGCACATTTAGTTTTGACTAATTTATGGGTGAATTGATTATGTCTTAATGTTATTGAATTATTGTGTAGATTGATTAGGGCTATTGAATTATGATAAAATAATGATAGAATTGTTAGTGTGCTTCCCTGAATTCATAAATCTATGTTGAATTATCTTTAATTCATTGTCTATTGTAAGTATTGAATTGAATTGATGATCATGGCCATGGGTAAGGGCCTTTTTGCATTGTATTGGATGATTTAGCTATGGATTGAGGTGGTGAGAATGGATTGGTGGTATGCTGCCCTAATTCTCTTTATTTTGTGTAAATTAGGTTTAAAATATTATTGTGATTTGTATGGTCCACTTATGGTGGCGGTGCTATGTGCTTTACTTGTGAATTATGTGGCCTCGTCAGCGTTACTTTATGAAGTATGATGAACACAACATTGTCGGCATTACTTGATATATTATGATGATTTGTGTAGTGATTTATGTGAAGTACGATCATATAAATATACTTTTGAGTAATGTAAAAGTATGTGTTTCTTCTAATAACATTAGGTGATCACGTTAGACTATGACTATGTCCTTATTTGTGTAGTCTTAGGAGTGATGTATTATACTTCCTACTTGGCTATGTGAGTCTTATGATGATTATATTGATGATATTATAGTGGTGAACAGGATGACATATAGATGATATTGGTTATATCTATGTGCTCTAGAATGATATGTTATATGTGAAATATGTTGTGTCTTGTCTTGGTCGACTTGTGTCCTTACTTGATACACTTAAAATGTCGATATGAGTTCTTGAATTAGTATGCGAACGCCTCTTAGTCTTGTATGTGTGATTCACATGTGACCTTGAACATTGCTGAGAAGGTCCTTTATGTGGAACCTTCAACTTAGTTTAAGTTGAAAGACGTAATAGTATCCTTCTTGTCTGAATGGTGGACTTAAGGTTGATTGGCCGGAACGGAATGAAATCATCCATAGGAAAGTCAATGAGCTATCCTCTTGACCATTGTAGGTAGCCTTAGTGGACCCTCTTTGGTAAGGTGAAATTCTATTAGGTTATGAACTAGATATGAAACCTCTTCATGTGATCCTTTAAGTAAATTACTCGATGAGAACAAAGGCTAGCACCGAGTGAGTATGCATGGGTAGTAGATCTAGTTAAGAATAGAACTAGAGTACAAAGGAACCCTCGATATTCCCTAACCATGTGCCTACATAGGATGTATCCAAGTTCTACCATGGGCAAGTAGAACACCCTCCATCGGAGTAGGTTTATGACTCCGAATTCCATGCATAACTAGTATGGTCTATGTCAGTTATTGCCTATTCTCATCATATGGGATATCTACTAGTATTGGAGAAGTTCTATAAAGTTTAGGTAGTGGTATTAGAAGCTATCTAGACATTGCACGATTAGTCTTTAAAGATGTTAGTAAGTGAGTCCCTAGGTCTTTTCCAAGACCATTACTTGAATGTTCTTTTGTGTTGAATGTCTCTTAATGAAATAATGAAGATCATAACTTAAGTTGGAAAGTATGTTAATGATTAAGTACTTACCTAGAGTACTTTAAAGGGGTGCTTAGTTAAGGTATGAAGGGGGAATACGAATGGTCACGTCATGTCTTATCTAGGGAAGTCTTAATAATGACTCTAGCTAAGGAAAGTAAATTGAATAATACATGATCTAAACTTAGGTAGTTTTAAGGATTATTTAGGTAAGCTTGGGGAGGCTGTATGGGTGATCTCTTCTAGGATTATTTAGGTAAACTTATATGTATATTATTGTGTATAGTGAGAATGATCTTATCTTAGGTAGTCTAAAGGATCTCTTAGGTGTGTGTGAAGGGATTGTATGGGCGGTCGCTTCATAACTCACTTAAGTGAGCAAAGAATCACCTTTGGTAGGAGGATCTTATGTCAATATGTTTTGATGTATGCTTGACGCTATTTGTGATGTTTCGTACTTAAATGTGGTCCTTATATTTTTAGTGCAATTTTTTAATCAAAAAGAGCATATTTCCATTAAATGTATGTTATCATAATTTTATGCATTAAGCCATACTTAGTACAAGTGTTTGTACTAATTCCATACATTTTGTTATATCTAAAGGTGTAGGTGGAAGGTGAGAAGGATCTCGAAGGAAAGCATGGAATCTAGTTATCGTTCAAGAAAAGTTGAAGTATGTTCTCACTTGACTCGAGGACATAATCATCTTTAGATCTATAAATTTGAAGTATTGTAATAAACTAAGTATTTTTATATTCGTATTGTATTGCGAGGTGAATTGGGGCTCATGACCTACGGAGGCCATCCACGGGGCATGGATGGACCTACGGGGCATGAACCCCATCCTTGGGGTCTTGGGGCTAGACTTAGGGTCCTCTACAAGGATCCGTAGGGTATTGCTTGGGGAGTTATAACTTGACGTATAACCCCTAAAACCTAAACTATGGTTCGAGTTAACATATAACAACATCAAACCTCACCTCAAACTCAAACATACAGACATGTTAGGCTCTAGTTTCACTAGTTCATTTTTATTGTTTTTACATTATCCCCCACTTAGGAACATTCTTCCTCGAATGGCACTTGAACACATAAATGGGTAACGACTAAATGCTAGTAACCAAAAAGCATGAAACATCAAAAACAATGAAAAAACTAGGAGGAAACATTAACTCCACATCAATGACCTCGAACAAACTTCATGCAATGCAAGCATGTAGGAACTGCATCTACAAACTCATTATGCATCAAACATCACATATCTCATTTCGTTGGAGGAACATCCTTATCCATATCACATCATGCTAATTACAACATCATTAGGTAAAATAGGCAACTCTTTCAAGAACGCATTTAAACATGCTTGATAAGTCAACTCATCAAACATTTAGGCAACTCATTTAGATGCATATAAACATGCAGAACACATTTATGGAAACTCATCTTTATTATTAAACAAGAATTCAACTAAAATATGCATACTATCAAAATTAATGTAAAACTCATTAACAATCATGACTCCAAAACATAACATAAATTTCCAGGAACTCTACATCTCAAGCTTGAGTATGAATACAAGGAAAAGAGATAAGGGTAAAGTAACTCTCACTTCCTCTATATTCATCATGACTTCCCAAATTAAGAGGGAACCAAAATAAATATGTACACAACAAAGGAATCTCAATACAACAATCACACTTCAAAGGAAGTATCACTTACCAGTTTCTTCATGCGGATTAGCTCCCTTTCCCTTTTTGTCTTGAAGTGCAAAGAAACGGTTTTTCCTTTGAGAATCAGGATTTGGGCCATTAATAGAAGCTTGCTTTTCCTCCCTCCCTCTATCTATAAGTGTAGGACAAAATTTCACTTTGTATCATTCTTTCCACAACAATAACCCCCGCTAGTACCGGCTAGGCACTTCCCAAAATGTTTTGTTCCAGAATTGTGGCAAGTATGTTTAGCAAATTGAGATCCACAACCTCTCTCTTTGTTGAACTTAAGAGAACTTGAAGAATCGTTTCTTGGAGCTCTTGAACGTAGGTTGACCTTGCTCATTGGTTTCAGACCTTTCAAATGCTTATTCATCCTCTTAAGGTTTGATTCCTCAATAGATGGAGCATTTACCGTAAGCCTAGAAATTTTCATGACATCATGATGCGTTGCCGTATGGAACTCTTTGTTGACTGGGTCACATACACAGGTAACAAACCTACTCATCCCATCTCTAGGGTTGGACACCAAAGATGGACTGTACTTAGTGAATTGGGTAAACTTCAAGGAATACCCCTCCACATTCATGCTACCTTGCCTAAGGTTTATAAACTCTTCAATCTTAATCTCCATCTTCTCATGGGAAAGTACTTACCAAGAAACACTTTCTTAAAATCATCCCATTCTATAGGACCCACTCTTATAGGCCTATTAGCTCTCCATTGTGTAAGCCAAATTTAAGAAACCTCTTTCAGTTGATAGGAAAAAAGCTTTGCTTTTTCAAAAGAAGTAACTCCCATAGTATTCACAATCTTATACACCTCATCCAAAAACTCTTGGGGATCCTCTCTCACCTTAGAACATTGGAAAATTGGATCATTCATCCCCCACAAAGTCTCTGAACCTAGAAGTATTTTTTCTCTCAACAGAATTCACCCTAGGACCCACATCCCAATTCAATTGAGCTGTGATATCTTGGGCTAAGGTTAGAAAAACCATCCTAAAAACTTCATTAGTCATATCTGGGGGAACCACCAGAACATGATTGCCCTGTGGATCTTGGTCATCATGAAGACCTTGGGAGGAACTCCCTCATTCACAATCTCCTCTTTCATCCTTCTTGGGTTAGCACTTGTATTCAGATCCTATAAACACAAGACAAGGATTAGGAACAGAACACTTATAGAACTCAACTCTAAGGTACGACATCAACAATAATGAAATAAGTGTAACTTCGAACGTCTTATAGTCTCTCGCTCATAGATATGTCGTGACTCACATAGATATATAAGACTCTACTAGACCTGGAATATGAGAGAGCAATCATACAAACAACTTCCAAAATCTTATATTCTAATACAAGGATTGTCACGCCTCGAGAGAACCCCAAGATGTTACACGGTGTACTCGACATCGAATGGGTTTCATACAAGCCTCTTAATATTCATTCATCACATAAATACTAGAAATAATGCGAAGTTATTTTTTTTTATTCAAAATCCATATATTCAAAAATATTTTGAAATGCAAGCGGAATTCTAAGTCTACATGCCCATTTTAGACATAATATAAAAACATAATTATCACGACCCGAGTGTATACCTTTAACGCCTCTAAAAATAAGCTACGTAAAACTAGAGCCTAACATGAATGTCATGATGTTTTAATGTCCTAAAATTGTTAATTATAGTGTTTATAGGCAGTACATAAAGTTTGGAAGTGCTTGGAGGTCAAACGTCCAAGAAGTAAGGAAACTAGTCGAAGTTGAACTAATGTGTCATACTATTTTGTAGTGATGTTTTGGGGGATGGTTTGAGGGTGAAATTATGTATCAATGGTTCCTATGTGTAGCCTGACATTCAAAGAGTTGAAACATCTGAGAACGGCGCCACGGGAACCTGCCAAAGGGTCCCCAAAGAGGACCCAAAGTTGTCCAATCAAGCTGCCGCGCCACCAGATTATGATGGTGGATGCACGACGCGTAGATGACACGCAGTGGGAAAAATTCTTTCCCTGCGATTTGGTGCTGTCATGAACCATTGTGTTTAAAAAAATTTAAAATAAGATTTGAAAATGCCTCCGCGACGCACATTAAACTGCCATATTTGGGTGCGTAATTTTAAAGTCAAATATGAGTTGGTTAAATTGTCTAATAAGTGCATAAGGATTTTGGGTAATTTTGGGATGACTTATTGAGGTTATTGGATCTTTTAATACCCCTAAACTCACCAATCAAAACTAGATTCTCACCTCAAAACAAAAACTCTCCATTCTTCTCTCTAAAACGTCTATTGATGAAGGTTGAAACTCCAAGGAAGAAGACTGATTTTCTTATGTTTTCTCCATCAATTTTGTGGGATTTTCATCACAATTAAAGTATTGTTCTTCATCCTTGAAATATCTTCCTTCAAGGAGTCAATTCCAATGATTTTCAAAGATGATAAAAAACATGAATTGTCCAATTTTCTAATCTATCCATGGGTTCTTGCATTAAAGGTTTTGAAACATTGTATTATGATTGAATTGATGTTAATTTGATGATTTCAACATAAAAACTGTATGAACCCATGCAAACCATGCACATTTAGTTTTGACTAATTTATGGGTGAATTGATTATGTCTTAATGTTATTGAATTATTGTGTAGATTGATTAGGGCTATTGAATTATGATAAAATAATGATAGAATTGTTAGTGTGCTTCCCTGAATTCATAAATCTATGTTGAATTATCTTTAATTCATTGTCTATTGTAAGTATTGAATTGAATTGATGATCATGGCCATGGGTAAGGGCCTTTTTGCATTGTATTGGATGATTTAGCTATGGATTGAGGTGGTGAGAATGGATTGGTGGTATGCTGCCCTAATTCTCTTTATTTTGTGTAAATTAGGTTTAAAATATTATTGTGATTTGTATGGTCCACTTATGGTGGCGGTGCTATGTGCTTTACTTGTGAATTATGTGGCCTCGTCAGCGTTACTTTATGAAGTATGATGAACACAACATTGTCGGCATTACTTGATATATTATGATGATTTGTGTAGTGATTTATGTGAAGTACGATCATATAAATATACTTTTGAGTAATGTAAAAGTATGTGTTTCTTCTAATAACATTAGGTGATCACGTTAGACTATGACTATGTCCTTATTTGTGTAGTCTTAGGAGTGATGTATTATACTTCCTACTTGGCTATGTGAGTCTTATGATGATTATATTGATGATATTATAGTGGTGAACAGGATGACATATAGATGATATTGGTTATATCTATGTGCTCTAGAATGATATGTTATATGTGAAATATGTTGTGTCTTGTCTTGGTCGACTTGTGTCCTTACTTGATACACTTAAAATGTCGATATGAGTTCTTGAATTAGTATGCGAACGCCTCTTAGTCTTGTATGTGTGATTCACATGTGACCTTGAACATTGCTGAGAAGGTCCTTTATGTGGAACCTTCAACTTAGTTTAAGTTGAAAGACGTAATAGTATCCTTCTTGTCTGAATGGTGGACTTAAGGTTGATTGGCCGGAACGGAATGAAATCATCCATAGGAAAGTCAATGAGCTATCCTCTTGACCATTGTAGGTAGCCTTAGTGGACCCTCTTTGGTAAGGTGAAATTCTATTAGGTTATGAACTAGATATGAAACCTCTTCATGTGATCCTTTAAGTAAATTACTCTATGAGAACAAAGGCTAGCACCGAGTGAGTATGCATGGGTAGTAGATCTAGTTAAGAATAGAACTAGAGTACAAAGGAACCCTCGATATTCCCTAACCATGTGCCTACATAGGATGTATCCAAGTTCTACCATGGGCAAGTAGAACACCCTCCATCGGAGTAGGTTTATGACTCCGAATTCCATGCATAACTAGTATGGTCTATGTCAGTTATTGCCTATTCTCATCATATGGGATATCTACTAGTATTGGAGAAGTTCTATAAAGTTTAGGTAGTGGTATTAGAAGCTATCTAGACATTGCACGATTAGTCTTTAAAGATGTTAGTAAGTGAGTCCCTAGGTCTTTTCCAAGACCATTACTTGAATGTTCTTTTGTGTTGAATGTCTCTTAATGAAATAATGAAGATCATAACTTAAGTTGGAAAGTATGTTAATGATTAATTACTTACCTAGAGTACTTTAAAGGGGTGCTTAGTTAAGGTATGAAGGGGGAATACGAATGGTCACGTCATGTCTTATCTAGGGAAGTCTTAATAATGACTCTAGCTAAGGAAAGTAAATTGAATAATACATGATCTAAACTTAGGTAGTTTTAAGGATTATTTAGGTAAGCTTGGGGAGGCTGTATGGGTGATCTCTTCTAGGATTATTTAGGTAAACTTATATGTATATTATTGTGTATAGTGAGAATGATCTTATCTTAGGTAGTCTAAAGGATCTCTTAGGTGTGTGTGAAGGGATTGTATGGGCGGTCGTTTCATAACTCACTTAAGTGAGCAAAGAATCACCTTTGGTAGGAGGATCTTATGTCAATATGTTTTGATGTATGCTTGACGCTATTTGTGATGTTTCGTACTTAAATGTGGTTCTTATATTTTTAGTGCAATTTTTAATCAAAAAGAGCTTATTTCTAAGAATTTCCCTAATTCTCATGATTTTATGCATTAAGTCATACTTAGTACAAGTGTTTGTACTAATTCCATATATTTTGTTATATCTAAAGGTGTAGGTGTAAGGTGAGAAGGATCTTGAAGGAAATCTTGGATTCTAGTTATCGTTCAAGCAAGTTGAAGTAAGTCCTCACTTGACTCGAGGGCATAGTCGAATTTAGATTTCTTTAAATTCAAAGTATTATAATAGACTAAGTATTTCTATATTCCTATTGTATGTCCATGTCCCAAGGATTCTTGATTCTAAGATTGACATAAGTTGAGACTAAGTAATTTCGTATGATTTTAATATGAAATATGTTTTATGATATTTTCTTATGAAAAGTTTTAATTCCTCACTACTTTTCATACATTTATGCGATGAATGATGTCTAAGGACATGTACAAGACCTCCAAGAGGTCAAGTACGCCGTGTTGAAATTCGATAACACCATTTCTTCTCGGGTGTACTCTCGGGTCGTTACAATACCCTAGAAGAAAATTTATCCTCAAGTCGCCACATGACATATTTGACCTCTCGGAGGTCTCGTACAAGACCTTAAACATCATTCATTGCATAAACATGTATGAAAAGTAGTGCGAAATTAATACTTTTCAAAACATCATCTTAAAATCTCTTTAATAGAAAACATAGGAAATGCTAAGTCTCGTTTAACCTTCTTAGACACACGAATATCATTGGTCACAGCCCATACATCAACAATATATAAAATATCTAACTCTATTACAATATATTTGAATAAGAAAACTAAACCTAGTTATGTCCTCAAAACAATTAAGGACATACCAATACTATCTTGAAAGGAATGGTAATATCCAAGCTTCACTTCAAAGGACTCATCTCAATTGCCACCTACACCTTTATAAATAAGAAAATATATGGAATTAGTACATTAGAATGCACTAAGTATGGTGACATGCAATAAAATCATGCTAAATGGACATTTGTAAAAGACATGCTCTTTTTGGAGGAAACCTTCATAACATAAGTATAATAAACACCTTTAACACCAAGTTCACATATAAGACACATTTCAAGTAAACCACATAATAGCATGACATCACATCAAGACATACAAGCATATGACACCCCTAAAAAAGGTTATCCTAAGACTTACTTATGTAAGACAAGAAGAAACCGCACATACACCTCTTCAAGAACACCTAAATAATCCATAAGACTACCTAAGATAAGATTATTCTCTATTTAGCGTTCAATTCACCACCTAAGATTATTCTAAGATTCACATGAGTAAAGCATGAAGAGACCGCCTTTCACGACCCGAAAGCACCCCTTAGAAGATAGGGTGAACTCTTGGGTCATGACAAGGCGTACTTGATTCTTTGGGGTCTTGTACAATCCCTTTAAGTATCATTCATTACATAAGACATTAAAAGTAGTGTGAAATTTAAAACGTTTCACGAATATCTTAATAAAAGAAATCTTCCATAAATACTTAAGAATCTCATCGTGACAACAAACTTAATACACGACATAATATCTTATAGAGATGGCCCTTTACATTGAAAGAAAATACATAATAAGTCTAGATAATAAAACTAGAAAACATAGACTATGTCCTCGAATATATGAGGACATACCAAATCTTGAGAGAGTAGATTTCCCAAGCATCACCTTCAAACTTTCAAAAGATTCCAACCTATACTTATACATTATAGAAATGTATGGGGTTAGTATAAAACAATGTACTAAGTATGGCATATGCAAAAACATGCAAAAAGGGACATTTTAGTAAGATAACCTTTCATACAAAATAAGTAAGACATTCATGAATTTAGAAACAATACAAAATAAGAAATATCATTTTAACACTTAGAGAACGATTTCCATAATTTTAACCAAAGAATCGACTTTACAGTAACTTTCCAATTTTTTTACAGTGAACCAATTAGAACATTACAGTGAACCCATAAAGCTTTACAGTGAACCATTTTTTACTATAAAAATAGTGAACTTCCAAAGTATTGCCAATGAGGAAGTGAACTCATTTCCGTAGAAGTTTCCCTAACTGAGGTTATCCTAAGACTTTCCAAGGTAAACATGAAGGAAACCTCGAAACACCTCCTTCAATGCACACAAAGGGAATCCTTAAGACTAACCACCATAGGTGTACTCCACTCGGGAGAACAAGTCACCACTCAATGACAAGACATTAGAAGAACACTCAACAAACCAACAAAGACTTCCCTTTCAGAATGCCTACTTAGTTCAATGAGTAGATAGCGGCCCATACCACCACCTACCCTAAGTAGTACACCCTTTTAGAAGGATTGGCACCAAGACTTCCCTTTTCGAAGGTTCTACTTAGTGCAATGGATTGATATCAACCCATACAACCACCTACCCTAATTAGTAAGTTCTTTTAGAAGATTTAGTTCATTCAATTCACATAAGACTCACCAAGACTCCCCTTTCGGAATGCCTACCTAGTGCAATGAATAAATAGCGTCATATTCCACTACCTACCCTAAGTAGCACACTCTTCTAGAAGACTTACTACTTTCATTACTTTTATGGGGAATAGCTTAAACGACATAGACCATGAGAGCTAGACATGGAATCCTTATATTAACCCTATCGGATGAGGGATCCTCACTTGACTAGAGTAAGGTCATTCTTTTAGCTTTTACATGGCTTTCCCAATAGCTATACCTCTGTGGGCACATAGTTAAGGGATAAGGAGAATGCTACTAAGTAACTTATTCTCTACTAACGAGGAGCAATCATCTCAAGAGGTACATTAGAATACAACATCTAACCTCACAAAGTGTAACCATCCCTTCTTCATATCCTCTAGGTACTAAGCATAATTCACCACGGATTCTCAACATTTTATAATATAGGTTAAGGATAGCTAGTGAACAACACATCTCAGATCATGAAGGGTATTCATCCTCCGACCTATCTTAGAAAGATCTTAGGATGTAGTGAGGTTTCTACTAAACACTTAATCTCAACTCACGAACAGTGTTCACCCCAAAACACCCCTTTTTACTCAACTTAGCTTCATAAATTCAATTAAGTGTGTGTCTAAATGTGAGCACACCTTGCACATAAACATCATTTCATTCACATTAACTTCTATACATGCTTTAGACTTTCATTCATCAAATCACACACCTTACATGCTTCACATAATCATATACTTTATTTAGGCATAATCTATGCCAAACATGCAATTCAAGCTTCATAATACACAATACAAGACCCATCTTCAATATCACTTCATTTCACATATTAGTCCTTCAAATCCACACTCACAATACATCTAAGTATAATCAAGTTCATCAAGTAAACACCTCCACCAAGAAGGTGGACCATATCACTCACGAGCATTTCATAATTAAATCTTAAACAACATAACCAACTTACACTTCAATCCAAGCTTCCATCACCTATAATATTTTACTCAATAATCATAATAAATTATACCTTAGGGCAGTAGCTAAACATCAATAACAATATTGGTAAAGCAAAGTTCAAACACTACAAAACTAAGCTCATTTAACCCATTTCTTAAGCCAGCATTTGATTAACAACTTTATCATGCTTTTATTGATGTTTTACCATTAAAATAACCAACTAACATTAGAAACATCATTTTGGAATCATTTTAAACGTTTTCATGCAAGATCCATATTTATATTTGAAGATAGAAGAAACTAGGGTTGAAAACCCTTTTTGATAATTCATTAGAAGTGCTACTTGAATGGAAGAGAGTTCAAGGATGGATACCATACCTTATATAATAGAAATACCAAAGATTTTGATGAAGAACTTGGCCACCCACAGCCCTCCTAGCTCTTCTTGACTTCTAGCTTCCAAAGAGACTTGACAGAGAGTGCTAAGGGACAGGGTTTTGGATTTTAGGAAATGAGGTCTAAAATTAGGTCTTAGGGTTTGAAATACTTTAATATACCCAACTAACCCTAAAATAAGTGTCCAAGGACTTTAAAATACTTGGGGTGAATTTAGTAAACACCACAAGCCAAGGCAGCCCCCTTCACAGTTTTTGGTAGCTCACAGACGACCTAACCAACAAACACTTTGTCCATCGACGGTCCGTTGATGATGGTCGTTGGTTGAGCCTGAAGCTTCCAAACTTGCAGTACTTGCAGTTCCAATAAACGGACCAAGACGACCAGCCATTGGTTGACCTATTGGCCATCGTTTCGTCCCGTTGGTGGACACTGCCTAGGTAGTTTTGGGTCCATGTCTTGTCCCCTTATCTAGGGACCCTTGTGGGTCCTATGTGGGGTCGTGCTCGAATATTAAGGCCCTAAACTAAGTCATATATGTCTTAGAAACATCCAACATCAATTTTAAACAAAACGAACACGTAAAACTCACTCAAACACCTCAAGACACAAGAACACTTTCAATAACATATCTTCCGAACGTCATGGACGTTCTTGGTTGTTTGACCTCCAAACTTAACCAAAATTTACACACTGCCTAAGAACATCAATATAAATCAATTTAACTTAAATTTAACTGAATAAACTATCACGAAGCTCTAGTTCACCTTAGCTCGTTTTAGGGTGTTACACTGCCCATACACCCTCTTCAAGCCTACTTAAGCAACCATCAAAGATACCCTAGAGAGGATACTTTCATTCAACTTAATTTAAACTAAGTCATAATCATTGATTAAGTAAATTAAGATTCATTTAAGAATTAGAAGTCTTCACATAATGGTCTTGGAAAAGACCTAAGGGAACCTACACCCTCGCATCTTCAAAGCCTACTTGTTCGATGTCTAGATAGCCTCCTATTCCACTACATAAACGTTGTATAACCTATCCAATACTAGAATGTATCCCACATGAAGAGAATAGGCAATAATCGACATAGACCATACTAGCTAGGCATGGAATCCGGACTCTACCCTACTCCAATGGAGGTTGTTCTACTTGCCAAGGGTAGAACTAGGACACATCCCATTTAGGCACGTGGTTAAGGAATATCAAGGGTTTCTTTGTACTCTAGTCTCAACATCCCCAAGCATACTCACTCGGTGCTAGCCTTTGTTCTCATACAACAGTTCAATCACAAGGGCATATGAAGAGGTGCCATATTTTAATCACAACATATTCATAATACATATCACAAAGGATAGGTCCACTAGGGCTGCCACACAAGGGTCAATTAGAATAGCTCAATGAATTTCTTAGAGATGGTTTCATGTTTTTCCAGCCAACCTACCCCTAAGTCCATCGTTCACACAAGAATAATACCATTACGACTTTCAACTTCAAATATATCATAACCTTCTTTCCAATTTGAAGGTTCCAAGTAAATGACCCTCTTAACCATATTCAAGGTCATATTTCAATCATACATACACATACATGACAAATGTTGTTTAGCCTACTAATTCAAGAGTTCATATCCACATTCTTCGTGTACCAAGTAAAGGGACATAGGTCTAACAAAAAAACATAGAAATCATCATCTTATCACATATAGAAGTACATAGGGATAACCAAGTCAACTATAAATCATCCTATTTACTTATATAGAAACATTAATATATTCCATCATAAGATTCAGATAGTCAATTAGGAAGCATCATACTTCAACATCAAGTATACACACATAAGGACATCATCATAGTCTATCATGATTGTCACCTCTTGGAATACCCCCTAGACGTAACCTGCGTCGTCGTCCACTTTGAGGACTAAGACTAGCCTTTTAGCTGACATTATTACATTCATAGGTCAAATTTAGCAAAAATTTCAAACTTTTACTACTTCTACGTTGAGGTTTACATAGACCTCTACATACACATAATAGATATATAGCGAGTATACATAGACCCTTTGTATAGGAAGATTACTTAGTCTTCTACTTTTATGGCATATAGATATATAGAATATAACATAGTCTCAAAATAGTTGTCTCATCTCATAACAATCTAATAACAGTATATCAAATTGGGCCTAGCCCATACATCATTACAATAACACCACATATAGGTCATACAAAGTTTAGTATCCAAATGAAATTGAAAGAAACATAAGAGCCTTAAAACTAAACAACTTCATAGCCTGATATTGGCATTGCCCTCAGAAAGTTAGGACCTATACAACTTGGATGATTAAAGATTCCAAGTATTCTTCAAAGTCGTCTCAAAAAGTCCTTCAACGACAGGAACCTAAAATGTTAGGGAAAAGGAAGAAATGGGGTTAGTACACCACTTGGACTAATTATGAGACCATATGCACACATATCATGAAAACATGCTAAAAAGGGACCTTTCATGAAAATATGCTATTTTACCATTTAATAACCTTATGACATTCATTAGACCATACCAATCAAAAAGACATATTCCTTAAGTCATAGGCATGTACATCACAAAACCAACAATACAAAGCATAGTCAAGTTAATGATCATCTCAACATACTTTCATATAATATCAATAACACTCTAATCATCAAGTTATAACTTCAACAAGCATGAATTAGAGTTCATTATAACCTGACCAAAGCAAGACAATTACCCATGAACCCCTATCAAGTCAACTAGTGCAATGACCAAGCAAAGCCCTATAACCTTACTCAATCAAGTAACCAACAAGAACTATGACAAACATCCCACTTCACTTAACATGGCATTTAAGAGTACATATCATCATACTTTAACAATGTAGACCAACACATATTCATAAGTGAAACTAATCAACATATAGTATCAACAATGTGCAAATTCATCATATACATAACGTGTACCATTATAAGCATATTCAAACATAAGAACTTCCTCCTAAGACTTCCTTCAAGGCTAAATAGTGCAATGTTTTGGTAGAGTCCTATACCCCTACCTCAACTAAGCTAAACCCTTTAGGTTATACTAGTTAGAGTCAATTAATTTAATTCATTTTACCTTTTGGGAACATCTTGCCTTAACCGACATAGACCACATGAGCTAATGTGGAATCCGGTGTCATGGAATCCTACACCAAAAGAAGACGTATTACTTGCCAAGGTAGTACCAAAATATGAATATAGCTACTACGTGGATCCACTAGGTAGGATTCCTATGGGGGCAACATAGTTCAAGAACAAGGAGATATAGTTGGGACCCTCTTTAAGCTACATGCATTATATTCTCCAATCTCAAGAGTACATTTGTGATCCTACCTTCCCTATGTAGAAAGGGACACTCATCACTCTTGTTCACTCGGTGCTAAGCTAGAGTCCCTTTATGATATGTCTTTATTAATAAGCATAGCTTCATGTACTTCATAAGGTATAATCCTTTGTATAGTCATTGTCAATAGCTCATTAGGAATTTCATGAGAATATTCTTTCATGGCAGCCCTCATATGTGAGATTAGCATAACATCATCATCATGTCATAATAAGTCACATAGGTACTTCATAACCAACCTTATACCATTACATCTAAAAAATAATCTCACAATCACATAGTCAAGACATTTCAATTCATCATCATACCAACACCTACTTAGGCTAATCACAAGTCATGCTTCAATTGAACTACATCTTCAATCATAAGCCATCATAATTGAAGTAAATGTGAGGATCATAAGGACTTACTGAATCTCTTTCAATAGCCAACATCATGTTCTTACCATCAACCAACCAATTACATACAACAATAGGTGTAGTAACATCAATCAATAGTAATTAACACAAGAACTAGGTCAATTGCATCATCACTATCTCAATTGACATCATTCGATAACCTAGGGTAAGGGAATTAGGATTCATCATGAATTCATCAAGTATTAGATCCAATATCAATAATACATTAGCCTATTCAATCCATACATGAATTAGAATAGATAAAATAAGTCTAATAATCATATCATTCTTCAATTCCAATCAATTCATGACCAAGGTCCAAGATTTGGGAAAATTGGGGAAATGAACATGATCAACATTAAATTGTATCAACTAACATCAATTAACCAACAATCGATACTCAATTAGTCATAGGAATTCAGAATTCATCATCAATTTAAAGTTTACAACAAAACCCATTAGAATTGGAAAACTCCATGGAATTGGGTAATTTAGAAATCAACTTTGAGAGTACATCTTGGGGAAAGGAATCCAAAGAGTGAAGAACCCATACCTTGATGAAGATTAATCCAAAAAATTGAAGTGAAATCCTAGAGAAATTGATCTTCTTCTTCAAGCTTTGTTCCTTCTTCGATGGAGGAATTGGGGAGAGAGAAAGTAGAGAGAGATGAGAGTTTTTGGGTTTGTTTTGGGATTTGGGTTTAGAGCTTGTTAAAATTGCTTAAAGCTGACCCTATGTTAATATATAATCACCCCCTAAATTACCCAAAACACCCTCAATTAAATTGGTCTCTTTAGGAAGTCAAAATGTCAAAAATACAATTTTACCGAATCTGGGAAATTGCTCCGCGTCGCGTTGCCAACACACATTTTATTTCCCAAAAATTAATTTAGGGAAAATGAGGTTCGTTTGGGCTGCGCTTCGCGCAGAAGCCCACTGATTCTTGACTTCGCAGGCTGCTTTGGCAGCCTGCCCACCCTCTTTGGGGTCCTCCTCCATGACCCTTTGGGTGGTCCTTGGGGAGTCATTATTAAACGTTTAGACTTTCTATACTACGCTCTACCTAACCAATGACTTTTTAAAAGTTTTAGACTTTAGTTGACTCTTCAAAACCATCCCCAAACATAGCAACGTCAACTAGTTCAATTAGGCTAGTTTTCGGACGTCATGGACGTCATTTGACATCTAGGATCTAAAATTTCTCGGATGATTTCTAAACATTATTTTAGGTCATACAGCAGTATCTAAACCTTTACAAACTCATGTGAGGCTCTAGATTAGGTCTCGACTTTTTGGAATGTTACATTATCCCCCCCCCCTAGGAACATTCGTCCTTGAATGACACTAAACTTTAAACAAAAGGAAAGGATAGACTCAAGACTAGTATCCCAAAAAACAATATACAACAACATCATGAGTTACAACTCAAATCAACATAACAATAGGGCATTTGCACAATTACTCAAAACATCAATTTTAACACATAAGGCTCAAAGTCACAACATGAGGGATTACCTTCTCGCAACGACAACATGAGCTCAACATACCTTACATAAGTCAATTATGTCAAATTTGAAGTTACCAACATTCTACATATCATTTCATAAAGACTCACCATATCAAAACGCACAACATGACTCAAAATAAGCAAAATTGAAAAATTTCCATGTTAAAAGCACATTTCACTGTAAGTTACAGTAACAACTTAAAACATGCACATTTTTGCAAAAGTTCACCAAAAATCAAAGCAACTTCAACTTTACTCATTATTTTCATTATTAGTAAGAACAACTAACCTTAGTTACTGTAAGGTCCCAAAAATGACATAGGTGAACTAGAGACTAAACATTGTTTTCAAGGTGGTCTAAGGTCCTTAATATGTCTATAATGCTGTATTGCGGCAGTAGCTAAAGTATTAGGTGCATTGGAAGTCAAACGTCAAGGGTCAACCAAGACGTTCGACGACTAAGTCACTTAAGTGGTTCTTGTGAGGGCCTATGTTTTATGTGTGACTCTTGTGTTTCTAAGGTCTTAAATGAGTCTAATATGATGTGTATAGGTAGAGTGTCATGTTTCGATAAGTTTAGATGTCAAACACTCAAGAACGTCCATGGCATTCGAAAGATGGGCCTTGAAATGACCTTGTGTGTCTAGGCATATTTCGTTGAGTTTTACGTGTTTGTTTTGAGTGAAATTCATGTGAGAGGTCCTAAACTCATATACGGTCGTGTTTTAGTTGGAAACGTCTGGGAAAACATCCACAAGGACAAACCAAGGGTCCTTGAGGAAGGACCCATGTGGGAGGCCAAGACTTCCCAAGGCAGCCTCACCTACGGAAGCCAATCCACGGCCAGTGGGCTGGTCGACGGTTCGTGGGTGTTGGGAGTGGGTAGGTACTTAGCCTAGGTTGCTAATATACATGTACCTAGTCTCTGAACCCATCGAGGGAGGACAGGACGGCCCATAAATGGACCTAAGTCCCGTCGATGGGCAGACCATCGATGGCAAAACCATGTCCTAGACCATGGACCAAAGGACGGTCCGTAGGTCCAAGGACGGTCTGTCGATGTTTCCTTAGGTTGGGACTTGGGCTGTTAAAGTTTGTGAACCACGTACAGCATCTGAATAAATCAACGGGAGGACAAGACGGTCCGTTTGTGGACAAATGGTCCGTCGACTGCCACCATCCATGGTGCCAATGTTCTTCGTGCAGTTTCCCTTTAAGTTAGAGGTGAAGTTGTAATTTCACCTCACTTCTAAATGGAATTTTTGGCGGTTCCCTAAGGGTCTTTTGGTTATTTTACATGTGTTTATAAGGTTTTAACACTTAGAAGATTTCATTCTTCAAAAATCAAAATCCCAAAATACCTTAGAAATTCCCCAAGACTCCATTGAAGTCCAAAATCAAGGAAGAGCTTGTGTGACGTTTTTAGTGGAGATTCTTCATCAAAGTGAAGAAATATCTTCATTGAGTTATGTTTTTTGATCCTTGAAACTCATTTCATCAAGGATCCCAACTTCAAAGTTGTTTTCTAAAGTTTTCAAAGATGAATTGTCCAATATTATGATTGTACCATGGGTTCTTGCATTAATGGTTTTCAAATGTCTGTTATGGATTAGATTGATGTTGTATTTATGTATTTAACCTAAATTACCTATGAAACAATGAAATTGATGAACCTTAGATTTTGACTAACTTATGGGTTACTTGATATTGGTCTAATGTTGATGAATTCATGTGTAGTTTCTTATGGGCTTTCTAATGGTGTAAGAATTGTATTCAATTGTTATCTAATTGATCTTAAAATGTTGATCTATGTTGAATTGGCTTAGATTTCATTGATTTTCATAATTGTGTATTGAATTGGTGTTCATGGCCATGGGTAAGGGCCTTATGATGTTGAATTGGGTGATTTAGTATTAGGTTGAAGTGTTGATGATGAAGTGGTGGTACTCTGCCCTATTTCTTATTATTTAATGTTAATTATACTTCAATTATGTTATGATTTGTTTGGTCCACCTTTGGTGGCGGTTTTATGTGAATTGATGTGGCCTTGTCGGCGTTATTTTAAGTACATTGATAATCATGGCCTTGTCGGCAACTACTTTAAGTTATATGGATATTTGTGTAGTTTATTTGGTGATGTATGATCATATATACCTATATGTGAATGTATGTGTTAGACTATTGATACTATCTAGGTAATCATGTTATGCTTTGACTATGTGTTAAGTGTGTAGTCTTAGAATTGATACATGGTTGTTCCTAAATTGGTGAGATGAGTCTAAAATGGTTAAGTTGATAATGTTAAGGTAATTAATAGGTTGACTAAATAAGGTTACGGTTCATTCGTATGTTTCTAAAGAAAGATAGGCTATATGTGTTAAATGGAAGTATGTTGTGTCTTGTTTAGGTAGACTTGTGTCCCTTACTTGATGCTTATGTGAATATGTTATGCCTTGACTTAGAACCTAAAAGGTCTAAGTCTTGAATAAATGAATATAGGTGAGACCTTGAATGATTATCAGAGGGTACTTTATGTGAAACCTTGAACCAAGTGGTAAGGTTATAAAACGTGAAGTCGAAAGCCGTAATGGTATCCTTCATGTAATGAATGATGGACTTAAGGTTGTGTAACAACCCTAAAAATGAATAACATAAGAAATGCTTAAGGTGTTAAGAATGCTTGCGATTAGACCAAGGTTCACACGGATTGATGCGCGTAGAAACAGACCTCAGAACCCTTACTACGGCCAAGCCAACTAACGTGGGGAGTTAGTTGAGCTTGGAAAGGTTGGAACAAACCATGTAGGGCTCTCGAAAACGAATATTTAATCGAAGGAGTCTTTACCGGACTTAAAAAGAGGAAATCTTAAGTTTTGAGGGTCCAGAGGTAAAATGGTCTTTTCTAGGCCTAGGGTAATATCGTAATTACCTAATTAATTAATTAATTAATTAAATAATTTAATTAAAGAACCTGTTAGGGTTGGGTCGACCCGAAACAACCCGTTTCGTGGTGATCACTCCACCCGAGTTCGAGCCCCAATGGAAGCAACAAATTGGTGATTTAATTAGTGTTTAAAATCTGATTTTTTTGTAAGGGCATTATGGTCCTTTCACGTATATTTAATTAAATCAGATTTTAAGTATTAAGGAGAGTCCTAAATTGACTAAGTCATTATCTAAGCCTAAAAAACTTCACACGTTTCACTCTCTCACGTCTATCACATTCTCAAGTTCAAACTTTATATTTCTCTCTGCCAAAAACAACTTCAAGAACAGAACAAATATTGAAGTCTTCACACTTGACGAAAAACACGAAAAAAGTCTAAGAAAACAAGCTAATCAAAAACGTTAAGGCAAGGGGATATTTCCGTTGAGTTGGTGGTGAAACTTTAGGTGAGTTGGACGTGGTTTTGGAGAATGGTTTGGGCAGCAATTTCAACGTTTGAACAATCAAATAAGGTATGGGTTTCTTCTCTCTTGGTCCCTTTCCCAAGAGACCCCTTAAGGTTCAAGATATTCATTCCGAAAACTAGGGTTGTTCCCCGTTGCATGTCCCTATCACTAGCTCCCATTGAATCATAGGTTGGTTATGTTTTCTGGTACAAAGTAGGGATGAAATGTGTTTTCGTGATGTTTATGTTTGAGTATGCATGTTCGGAATTATGTGAATATTGAATATGTTGTCCGAAATTATGTGAAACAAATGATGTGTGTGTGTGCAACGTGTGGTAGTGAATGCACTCACTGTTGGAGGTGTGAAATAGCATGTTTAATCCTTGTATTTTATGTGCAAAAGTTGTACACAATGATGTTCATATGGGGTGTGAAGTTACTGATTTTGAGTGAAAAACGCTTGGCTAATGTAACTACTAAACTACACCTAACAATCCACTAAATGTTTTGTGAAATGCCTAAGAACTAACGTGAAAAGGTTGATGAAAGGAATCTAAAATTATGATCAAATTTCCAGCTTGGTGTACTCTAGTTTCGGTCAAAAATAAGGTTAAGAATCTGGGTTTTTAAATGAAAATAAAATAGGTGAGGTCACTGGGGATTGAACCCAAGACCTCACTTGTGAAGGATGCTAAAAACGTAAAGGGGGAAATGGGGTTAAGGGGAATCGAACCCGTGTGGCTATTGTAATTCGCGAAAAAATAAATGAAAAAGGGGGCTGGGGGAATCGAAATCGGGCTACTGGTTGGGAAAGGAGAGGGAGATAATTTAAGTAAATAAATGGGAGGCATGGGAATCGAACCCACAACCTCCAGGCTGCGAATGAGAGAAGAGGAATTAAAGAAAAGAAAATGTGAGGCGTGGGAATCGAACCCACGACCTCAGGGGTAGAAGGGAGAAAGGCAAAATTAATTAAGAAAACAAAGTGATGTTGTGGGGGCTCGATCCCACAACCTCACTGCCAAACGCCTAACTTAGGGAGTTTTAATTAAAAATAAAAAATAGGAGGCTGTAGGGGTTCGAACCCACAACCTCACAACCTTAGCGAATTTAAAAATTTAAATAAGGAGGTTGTGGGGGTTCGAACCCACAACCTCCCAATTCCCAGCGAATGTAAAGAATAAAAATAAAAGAGGCTGCGGGGGTTTGATCCCACAACCTCTTGTCCTAGGCGAAATGGGACAATAAGATGTTAATGAAAAAAAACAAAAAAAGGGGTTGTGGGGGTTCGAACCCACAACCCTTCGGCCAAATTAAGAGGAAAACCAAGGAGAAAAGTAAAGATAGAATTTTGATGTTGGGGTTCGATCTAGAGTCCCAATGTCATGAAGATTAAAGATAAAATCAATGAAAAATGTAAATGTTGTCCAAGTGATTCGAACTTGGGTTCCCTTACCCAAATTTTTGTATTGATACATAAGTCATACGTGAATTAAATGTTCAAGAATAATGACACCTACTTAGATCGAAATCAAGATCTTGGCATATATACAAGATACATAAGTCTAGTACTACATAATCTTAGGAATGTGTGAGTCACTTAACGAACTATGAATGAAGCCTCATGGCTTGTATGTATAGACCCATAAGTCTAGCATACGTTTAAAAATAAGTGAACATAAGATGTATGTAATGAAATGACGAAACCCTAGAAGGGTTAAGTAAGAGTGTGAAACACACAAATGACCAAGTATATTGGCATATGATGAAATGAACATTCACGTAAAATGAGGTGAGTAATTATGAAGGGCAATTGTGCTAACTTTAATGAATGTGGTGTCAACATGATATGAGGCTAAGGTAAAGATGAGAACAATCTCAAATGAGCCTAAGTAAATGTTACCAAAACGTACTCACCTATGAGAGTGTAAAGTTAATGAATAGACCAGTCTCTATGAACACTCTAATGAAGGTATTGAGATTAACACACTTAATACTAATGATGAGATGAGAAATCATCTATTGAGCTATGATGTCCTCATACTAGAAGACAACTTCCATGATGTATGAGTTGAATATAATGGAACTTTATACTGAGCACCGATAGACTAGCTATGAGCGGTGATGCCTTCTTTCGAGAAGGACGGAGGTTCACGTAACTCTCATGAGACTGTCCGGCTTGCCGGGTATGGGTCTCCTTTTATCTCCTGGTCTACGAACCTATACTGCCAATATAGGGATCTGGCGGGGTTAAATTCCCATGTACGCTAGCATGTTTTGGGTCACCTTGGCCTGTGATTCCACCTCTTTTCGGTGTGGGGGAGACACTGGATTTCATGATGCTCACATGATCTATGTCGGTTAAAGTTAAAGTTCCCAATGAATGAATGAGGCCAGCCTCAAATGAAACACATAATGAAATGAATGATACCAAAGGTGTTAGGATAGGATAATCAAGAGGTGAGCTAGACTCAGGTAATGACACTAGATTATTCTTAATCACTGCACAGCAACCCTGATGAAAGTCTTAAACTACATCCTAGGTACAGCTGGTGTTCACACTGGCCTATGAATGAAATGAAATGAAGTACGTATGAACGAATGAAGCAGACTCTGTGTTTGCTAATGAAGACTCCCTAGTTGAGGTCCCATATGTTGAGCCCTCATTTTGCAAAGTCTTAATGTCAAGTCCATGATTCCAAGGTCTCATGGCATATGAATGAATGTTATGAAAGATGTTATGTGTTGTATGTTATATGATATGTGCTATGTGTGAGATGTTATGTGTTGTGTACAATATTATAAGTATGATGATGCATGTTACTCTCATGGCATGACTTTCCTAATCCAAATTTGGAAAGTTCACTAACTTTCCTAATCCCAATTTGGCAAGTCCACTGACTTGACTTTCCATAAGCATGTTGTTAGGAAAGAGCTATCTTTTCTCATGCATGTCCTTGGTGTGTGCTTGCATATACCCATACTTAGTACAAGTGTGTACTAACCCTATACAACTCTACAATTTTAGGTGCAGGCAAAGGTGGACGCTAGAGCTACAGGTTGACGCTGAAGCTATCCGGACGTCGAGCATTCATCCTGACTTGGTAGTCCCTCATGCTTTCAAGGATGCTGCAATTATATTCTAGCTTAGTTTTAGTGTTGAGCTAGTGGAGCATGTTCCACTAGTGTTTCTTTCCTTTTTTATTCAGGCATTGTATTGGTGCCATTTTGGCAAGTACATCTTTATTACTATATTATACTATTTCTTTCATTTGATGATCTTAATATTAGATGGTTGATGGTGAACAATTATGTAATGATGAGAATGTTTAATAAGTATGTTAAGAAACAAAAAAGTTCAAATTTTTCCGCTAAAATTAACCTAGATGAAGTAAGAATGATGTAAGTAGGCTTGTATGCGACCTCTGAGAGGTCAACGTTGCCGGTCTTGTCTGGGGTCTAGATTCCTGTCTTGACAGGTTGATAGGCTGGAACGGCATCACATCAATCCTTAGGAAAGTCATGATGATCTTCTTTTCGCCATAGTGAGATAGCCCTAGTGGACCTTGCTTTGGAATGGTAAATGTAATTGGGTCAAAACATGATATGGGACCCATTTGTATGAACCTTAATGTTATTTAATCTATGATAAAAAAGGCTAGCACCGAGTGAGTATGGTAAGGGAAGTATTTCTAGTTAAAGATTGAGACTAGAATACAAAGAAACCCTTCATATTTCCTTAACCATGTGCATACATGGGATGTCTAAGTTCTACCATTGGCAAGTAGAACACCTCATCGGAGTAGGATAGAACTCCGGATTCCAAACTTTGCTACCATGGTATATGTCGGTTATTCCCTATTCTAATCATATGGGATACATTTTACCATTAGAGAATATCTATGATGTAACGTTCCGGAAAATTTCATGTCTAGTGAAGATCCCAATAGGTCTTTAAGAATGCGTATTGGGGGTGCATATTCATCCCAATGCCCAATTTTGAGAAATATTGGGCATAGTATAGAAAATTGGCTAAGGCTATTAGCCAATTTCTATATAATACCCAAATAAGCAAAATATTGGGCATATTAGAAAATATTGGCTAAGGGTGTTATCCAATTTTTCTAAGTATGAATCAACATTGATTAAGAATTGTACCTGCAATGAAGACCCTACGCTAAAATGTTTTTTCCTTTAACTCACAAATTAGATACGAGACATCCATGTGTCAAGCCTAGGCACCATAGCATATGACCACTTAAAATGATCATGTAGATTAAGCAGTGCCCAAGGACATAGTGAGGATCCTTGGGACAATAAGTAAAAATTCCAAATGAACCATTATGAATAGTTAGTTAGGAAAGTACAAGCAACACATGTACAAGCAGATGTAAAAGCACATGTGAAGAAGCGGCCAAGGGAGGGGACCACCCTAACCGAATTCGGTTAGAGTAGTTAGGGGAAGGCGTGTGCAAGGGTCCCTCCATGTGGGGCCTAACTCCCTAACCAACTCTAGACTCTAATTAACTGACCTAACTAGCTAACTAACATACGACTAACCGAAATAAACAAATTAGTGTACCCAAAAACCTAAGACTTAACCGGGTGACACTAACCAAGTAACTAGTTAAAAAGACAACCTAGTAGCTAACCTAGGATGGTCCAAACGGGTTAGTTATGGTCCCTATGACTTTGGAGTACTTTAGTAATTAACCTAGCTCCCTTAATTAATTAAATTAAGGAATTAATTAATTAAGGAAAATTCACAAGAAAGGCCGAAGCTCTTAGGAAAATTTTAAGATTTGACTAAATTAAATGTTTTCCTATTTCTAGTCAACTTAGGAGGGTGTTTTAGTAATTAACTTATTAATTTATTTAATTAACTTAATTAGCCTAAGTTGAATGAGTCAAGATCAGTTCCTTAGACTTATACTCACGTTAAAACACTAGAAAATTCATGACTCAAAACAGTACGCAATCGTGAGAAAAACAGTGAGCAAAATGTAGAAAAACAGAAAAGTTCTCTAAGGCGATTTCAAGGTTTTCTTCAAGCTTTTGTTCAAGGTGATCTTCTTAGATTCAATTCTACATAAGGTATGGGTTTCTCTCCTGGAATTCTTTCTCCAAGAGTATTTTCCAATCGTTTGAATCTATAAAATCTCGAAACTAGGGTTGCTTCCTAACGTTCTTGTTGAACGTCCTTCTCCTAGTCTCCTTGTTTTCGATTCTAATGAATATGTATATGTAATCTCGATCATGTTGTTGGTATGTGGTGCTGGCTGATCTTAATGTGTATATTTTCTTGATGTGTACATGTTCGAAAGAAGCCTATAAGTTATGATTCATATAATTATAAGCAATTCTTAAGTGAGATAAAGCATGTACGATTTGATTATGTCCGAGAACGTGAAGTATGTTAAGATTCGATTGTGAAACTGTGATGCGGTCATGAAGTGAAGTTATTGTTAAATGTTGACTTGCTTGAGATTATGAGTTCAATAAAGTATTTACATGAGGCTAAACAAAATGGCTAATAGTGGTTTGCCTAAACTATGATATAAAATTGGCTAATGAAAATCTCATGAAATTATATTTGAAAGAATTTTTGGCTTGTGCCAATAAATTGGCTATAAAGTCATTTCCAAATTTTCTAGGCCAATAATAAATTTACACAAATCTTATGTGCCCAATATAATGTAATGTCAAATTAAGCATGACCAACATAACAAAATGAATTCATAACTAAGGGTATGCCAATCGTTGGGACAAGTCCCAACATACCCTTTGTTAATCTTATATGGCTAATGTATTGGAATGACAATGAATAAGCACACCTAAGGTAATTCAATGAATCCATAACCAAGGGTATGCCAACAATTGGGACAAGTCCCAACATACTCTAACAAAACGAACCATGAAGATAGTAGTATATCGAATGATGTTCACAACATCCATAAATAATGGAACAAAGTTACCAAATGAAAGTGAACAAGATGAAGTGAGTAATAATATAAATAAAGGTTTAAAAGTCACGAAAGTGACCAGAATGAGGTGTTAAGGAAGTGAGACAAGTTTCACTTACACCTAAGACAACTATGTTAAGATACTCACATAAGAGGGTGTTAGAACGTGTGAGACAAGTCTCATTAACACCAAAGATGATATGTAAGGATAAATTCACATTTCATCAAGCTAAGAAAGGGATCACAAGTCATCCATAGAGTAAGTAAACCTCAATCTAGAAGCAAGCTTCCATAATGTTTTAGTCAACTTTAAAAGTAATGAAGTAAAAAAAAGTGAACAAAGCACCGATAGACTAGCTATGAGTTTGTGCTTGCACATGTAACTCTCATGAGATGAGGCTCCACCACGGTGGATAAGAGTCTCCGAATATCTCCTAGTCTTCGAACTATGTCTAGCCAACATGGGAACTAGCCTGTGGATTCCACGTAAGAGAGTTAGGTAGGTTTTCGGTTTCACTTTGGCAAGTGAGATTACCTATTTTTGGTGTGGGGAATACACCGGATTTTATGTTTAGCTCACATGATGTATGTCGGTTAATGCTCAAAAGAAAGTTCTTGGTTCATATTAGCCGTGGACAACCCCTTTTCGGTGTGGGGTAGACATTTGACATGGATTCACTTTAGCCGGTGAATCACCCCTTTTTGGTGTGGGGAAGACACTGGAGTTCATGTTAACTCGCATGATCTAGGATTCACTTTGACCGGTGAATCACGTCTTTTTGCTGTGGGGAAGACACTGGATTTCATGTCACTTCACATGACCTTAATGCTACAGACTTCTTTAAGAAAGTAAGAAGGAAGAAGAGATGTAAGTTAAAAGTGAACTAAGAAAGCAAGAGTTTATGAATGTCAATGTTGATAAGAATGAAGTTTTAAGTAAGAAAAATGGCATAGCCAAAATTGAATCCTCAAGTTATGAAAATGATCAAGCCAAATAAGATTGACTTATAATGACTTTATATCATTGGCAAATGATCATATCCAAATAATATTGGCTTATAATGACTTTTTATATTAGGCCAATAATACAATAATAGGAATAGTCACTGAAGATTGGCTTACAAAGATTTCATGCCCTAAATTGTAGTTAAATTATTTCCTTATCTCGTGGATTACTTATTTGATTTATTGTGGGCATGGGACTAAAATGAATCATTGCACTTGTAAGTAAAACTTAAGATCAAAGGAGATAATCGAACTAGAAAACAAAAAAAGAAAAGAACAAAAAATAAACTAAGTATGGGACAAGGTGCTCTCGGCCTAAGAGAGAGCAAAATGATAAACTTTTGTTTGTGATGTTCTAAAATTATGTGCATGATTCCAATGTCTTGTGTTCATATAGAAAACTAGTTGTGTGTTTTGAATTCATTAAAATACATCATATCATACCACAAATCTCAAATAACAAATTTAGAAAGTCTAGTGACTACAATTTCCAGAAATGGCATGTTGTTAGGAAGACCCTTCCTTGATCATGCATTGTCCTTATGTGTATGTGTGCATACACCCATACTTAGTACAAGTGTGTACTAACCCTATAATATTACTATTTTTATAGGTGCAGGTCAGAGAGAAGGTTGAAGACTCATTGCAGCAGTTTGGACTCAGCGATCTCCAGACCTTTCGTAGGTCCTCTTGATTTCGAGGATGCTACATCTATCTTTCTAGCATTAGTACTTTAGACATAGCTAGAGGATGTTGTCCCTAGCGTTTATTTCAGACATTTATTTGAAGCTTTGTATTAAGGCCGTTTTTGACAAACTATTATGATATATTGATTCTTTCATTTGAATTGCGTAATCGATTGTAGATGGTTGTTTAGTTTGAGCTTATAGTATATGAATCCATTTACTTTTTATATGAATTCTATGTATACTTCATTATATTTTAAAATTTTTAAATTTTCCGCAAATTTAACTATATGAATGTGATGAAAGCTTAGAAGAGGCTTGTTTGCGACCCTTGAGAGGTTAACGACGCCGGTTGCGATCCGGATTCCAGAATCCGGATAGTGACAAACTTGTTATCAGAGCTTGAGGTTAAATTACCTAGGAAATAAAGCTAAAAACAACCACGTTACGTAGTTTCTATCTTATGGTTGTGAAGCGCGCCACAATCATGACTTAGAGACTATATGATGTTAGGAATTTTCCCTTCTTCTACTCTTTATCGTGCTATGTAGAGTTATGACATTTTGTGTCATTTAGATATCTAACTTCCTTCTTGTGTATGCGTGTAGAACAATGAACACAAGGAGAAATGCCGCCAGAAGAGTTGAATAAGCAGCTGCTGGAGGAAACCAAGCTCCTCCTCAAGCCCCAGCTGTTGGAGTTCAAGTGCATGTCAACCCAGTTGCGTTGACAGATTGTGAAATAAGAGAAGCATTGGTGCAGATGGAACATGCCATCACTACTTAGGCGCAGGCCATCACGGTTCGAGCTACTAGAGAGGGTGCTCCCAGGGAGAACCCGTATGCTAGCACCATTGCTAGCAGACTGAGGGACTTCACCAGAATGAATCCTCCAGTCTACTATGGGTCCAAGACTAATGAGGATCCCCAGGAGTTTGTGGATGTGGTCTACAAAATTCTTTGTGCCATGAGTGTTGATGAAAGGGCAAAGGCTGAGTTGACTGCATATCAACTCAAAGATGTGGCTCAGGTGTGGTACAAAATGTGGGCAGATGGCCGAGCACCAGGAGATGTCCCCATCACTTGGGATATTCTCAAGACTGCGTTTTTGGAGAGATTCTTTCCCAGGGAGCAACGAGAAGCAAAGGTTGAAGAGTTCATCAACCTAAGACAGGGAGGTATGTCGATCAAGGAGTATTCCTTGAAATTTGTTAAACTCTCGAAATATGCTTCTTCTCTAGTGTCCAATAGCAGGGATGAGATAAGCAGGTTTGTGACTGGCGTGTCGGAGGATCTAGTGGAGTATTGTCGGGCATCCATGTTGCATGATAACATGGACCTGGGCAGATTGATGGTACATACAGAGCAAGTCGAGGAGAGTCGCCGGAAAAGGAGAGGTAGGGAAGGCAAGAAATCTAGGCCCTCGGATCAGTTCGGTTCGAGCAATGGTAATAATTCGTTTGGAGTTCGGGATAGGCCCAAGTTCAAGAAGGGGAACAAGTACTTAGGTAATCCTACTCCTTCTAAGAACACTAATGCCAAGGAGGGCAATCATAGAAATGCCCAGCGTGATAGAAAGTCGTATGATAAGTGTGGTCGCTCGCATGGAGGTGAGTGCTTCGTAGGTACTAATGCCTGCTATGGGTGCGACAAGAGTGGGAATATAGTTAGGGACTTCCCACATGTAAGTAATCATGCCAGGACATATGCTCAACCTCGGTCGAATCCTAATGATGCAGCCGAACCTCCCAAGAGAAATCGGTTCTATTCCTTGAATGGAAGAGAGGAACTAGAGAAGTCCGCGGATGTGGTTACTAATAACTTGCTTGTCTTTTTCCTTTCCTGTTGATGCATTATTAGATCCCGGATCTACCTTGTCTTTTGTTACTCCTTTAGTGGCTAGTAAATTTGACTTGCTTATGGAGACCTTACATTAGCCGTTTCTAGTTAGTACTCCCATAGGAGACAGTGTTAGGGCCGAAAGAATATTTAGAGATTGCCCAATAAGTGTTCTCAATAAAGTTACTCATGTTGATCTAATTGAATTAACCATGCTTGATTTTGATATAATTTTGGGGACGGATTGGCTTCATAAATATTATGCTACCATAGACTATCGAAACAGGGTAGTAAGGTTTCAGTTGCCAAATAAGTTAGAGTTGAAATGGGAAGGGAGTGGTTCTAATCCAACAAGCCAAATAGTTTCAAATCTTAAGGCCAACAAGATGTTATCGAAGGGGTTAGGAGTCGATGAGAACCTTTCTTACGAAGAGGTTCCCGTTGAAATATAAGATCGCCAAGTGAAACGGTTGAGGAACAAGGAGGTTGCCTCCGTAAAGGTGTTATGGAGGAACCACCTTGTTGAGGGAGCAACATGGGAGGCCGAGGCCGATATGAGATCCCGTTACCCTCACTTGTTCAGTTCTTGAGATTAGATATACTCTTCCTTAGTCTGATTTAGTTAATGAGACTCTAAATCTTAGTACATTAGGCGGTTTTTGTGTTCTAAGTCCATAACCGTGTATTTTATACTTGCACTACATGAGTTAAAATGAGTTCATGCTTGCATTCATGTTGTTGTTTTGTGTAGCGTAGACATGATTTTTGTGTTGAATGAATTGTGATGTACATTAAGTTAAACGTGATTGAGAAAGAAGTTCCTCAATCTAAAATATGAAGCTTCAAATAAGCTTTGAGTAATATGCATCATCCAGAAATGTGAATCATATATTCACAAAGAGTAAAGTTTCAAGCATGTTAAAGTATTTTCGAAAATCACCCTCTTTATTTTAAAATGATGTGTAGTGTCACTCGGGGACGAATGTTCCTAAGGGGGGGATAATGTAACATTTTGAAAAGTTCATGTCTAGTGAAGAGCCCAATAGGTATTAAAGAATGCGTATTGGAGGTGCATAGGCATCCCAATTCCCAATATTGAGAAATATTGGGCATAGTATAGAAAATTGGCTAAGGGGTATTAGCCAATTTCTATATAATACCCAAATAAGCAAAATATTGGGCATATTAGAAAATATTGGCTTAGGGTGTTAGCCAATTTTTCTAAGTATGAATTAAGCATTGTTTAAGAATTGTAGCTGCTATGAAGACCCTAGGCTAAAATGCTTTTTCCTTTACCTGACAAATTAGATACGAGCCATCCATGTGTCAAGCCTAGGCACCATAGCACATGACCACTTAAAATGATCATGTAGATTAAGCAGTGCCCAAAGACGTAATGAGGATCCTTGGGACAGTAAGTAAACATTCCAAATGAACCTTTATGAATAGTTAGTTAGGAAATTACAAGTAATACATGTGCAAGCACAAGTAAAATCACATGTGAAGAAGCGGCAAAGGGAGGGGACCACCCTAACCGAATTCGGTTAGGGTAGTTAGGGAAGCGTGTGCAAGGGTCCCTCCATGTGGGGACTAACTCTCTAACCAACTCTAGACTCTAATTAACTGACCTAACTAGCTAAATAACCTAGGACTAACCGAAATAAACCAATTAGTGCACTCGATAGCCTAAGATTTAATTGGGTGACACTAACCTAGTAACTAGTTAAAGAGAACCTAGTACCTAACCTAGGATGGTCCAAAAGGGTTAGTTATGGTCCCTATGACTTAGGGGTACATTAGTCATTACCCTAGGTCCCTTAATTAAATAAATTAAGGAATTAATTAATCAATGAAAATTCACAAGCAAGGCCGAAACACTTAGGAAAAATTTCAGATTTGACTATATTAAATGTTTTCCTATTTCTAGTAAACTTAGGAGGGGCGTTTTAGTAATTAACTAATAAATTTATTTAATTAACTTAATTAGACTAAGTTGAATGAGTCAATATCAGTTCCTAAGACTTAGACTCACGTTAAAACACTAGAAAATTCACGACTCAAAACAATACGCCATCGTGAGAAAAACAGTGAGCAAAATGTAGAAAAACAGAAAAGTTTTCTTAGGCGATTTTAAGGTTTTATTCAAGCTTTCGTGCAAGGTGATCTTCGTAGATTCAATTCTACATAAGTTAAGGGTTTCTCTCCTGGAATTCTTTCTCCAAGAGTATTTTCCAATCGTTTGAATCTATGAAATCTCGAAACTAGAGTTTCTTCCTAACGTTCTTGTTGAACGTCCTTCTTGTCACGACCCGAAAGCACCCCCTAGAAGTTAGGGAAAACCTTCGAATCATGACCGGGCGTACTTGACCCCTTTGGGGTCTCGTACAAGCCATCTAACTAGCATTCATAACATAAAGCATTAAAAGTAGTGCGGAATTTAAAACTTTTCACGATAATAATAATAAAAGGAGTCTTTTCATAAATACTAAGAAATCTTATCGTCACAAGCCAACTTAAAGACACAACTTGGAATCTTAGGGACACGTCCCTTTACGATAAAAGTAAATACATTTTTAAGTATTAATAAAGAAACTAAGAAACATAAAACTATGTCCTCGAATATATGAGAACATACCAAATTCTTGAGAGATAAAGTTCCCAAGCTTCGACTCCGATCCTCCCAAAAGGGCTTCCAACCTATACTCATAAGGTATAAAAAGTATGGGGTTAGTATAACAATGTACTAAGTATGGCATATGCAAAAACATGCAAAAAGGGACATTTTAGTAAAGATAGCTTTTTATGCAATTCAAATATAACCTTCATGAATTTATAAGCAAACCCACATAAGAATCAACAATTAACACTTTATGGCTATCTTACCAAACTTAAAGTAAACAAAAGGAACATTTAAATTAACTTTGCTAAACTTGCAATAAAATTGAATAAAGCATCATAGTGAACATTTTGAATTCTTACAATGAAGACCTTACATTGAATGGCACGGTCCAAGTCATATGAACCCTTTTCCTTTGAAGTTGCCCTAACCCAAGGTTATCCTAAGACTCCCTAAGGTGAGCCAAGAAGGGACTCTCATTACACCTCCCTTCAAAGCACACCAAAGCGACCCTTAAAACTACCAACTCTTAGGCTTACTTCGTTAGAAATCAAATCCACGCCCTTGGCTAACATATGCAAAACAATCATGGAAATATAGGTCATACCAAGTGCAATGTGAGAGTAGCATAGCATACTACCACTCCCACTTAGTACTCCTAATGGATTCCATTTACTCAAGTACTCCACAATAATCCTTCATAACACTACACCATAGTACTCATTCACACGGATTTCATGAAGGTACTCTTCTCCCATAATAGGTATAGGTCACACCAAGTGCAATGTGAGAATAGCATCCCATACTACTACTCCCACTCAATACTCCTACTCGGTAACTAATGTGGATTGAGCACTTCACGACATACATACACAATTTCAACAATACACAAGATAATTAGTTTCAAATTAATTCTTTTGTGGGAGTTAGCTTAACCGACAAAGACCATGAGAGCTAGACATGGAATCCCGATATTCACCCATATCGGATGAGGGATCCTTACTTGCCTAGTGTAAGGTCATGCTTTTTAGCGTTTACATGGCTTTTCCAATAACTACACCTATGCGGGCACATAGTTAAGGGATAAGGAGATTGTTACTAAGTAACTCACTCTCTACTAACGAGGAGTACTCATCTCAAGAGGTACTTTGGATTACAACATCTCAACTAACGAAGTGCAATCCACCTCCCATTCATATCCTCTCGGTACTAGGCATAACTCCACACGGATTTCTCAACATAATAGTCTATCTTAGAAAGCTCACTAGGAAATGGAGAGGTTGTTACTAGACTGTCACGACTGGAATCTAGACCCCAGACGAGACCGGCGTCGTTGACCTCTCAGAGGTTGCAGACAAGCCTACTTACGTTATTCTTACTTTACATAGGTTAATTTTAGTGGAAAATTTGAAACTTTTTGTTTCCTAACATACTTATAAAAACATTCTCATTAATACGTAATTGTTCACCATCAACCATCTAACATTAAGAGATAAGCAACTGAAAGAAATAGTTCAATTCTTATTAAGCGTATAATTGCCAAAATAGCACCAATACATAGTCTGAATAAAAATAGGAAGGAAACGCTAGTGGAACATACTCCACTAGCTCAACTCCTAAACTAAGCTAGAACATAAAATAGTAGCATCCTCGAAAGCATGAGGACCTACCAAAAACCGGATGAATGCTGGACGTCCAGATAATTGCAGCGATGATCCTGTAGCTCTACCGTCAACCTGTGCCTGCACCTAAAATAGTAGAGTTTGCATAGGGTTAGTACACACTTGTACTAAGTATGGGTATATGCAAGCACACACCAAGGACATGCATGAGAAAGAATAGCTCTTTCCTAACAACATAATTTTTTGAAGTCAAGTCAGTGGACTTGCCAAATTGAGATTAGGAAAGTTTCCTAATTTGGATTAGGAAAGTAAATGATCTTTCCAAATTGTGATTAGGAAAGTCAGTGAGCTTTCCAAATTTGGAATAGGAAAGTTATGCCATGAGAATAACATACATCATCATACTTTTCACATTTCTTACACAGCACATAACATTTACACATAGCACATATCATATAGCACACAATACATTTTATATGTAGCACATAACTTCTTTCATATCATTTATTCATATACCATGAGACCTTGGAATCATGGACTTTACATTAAGACATCCCAGAAATGAGGGCTCAACATATGGGACCTCAACTAGGGAGTCTTCATTAGCAAACACAGAGTCTGCTTCATTCATTCATACGTACTTCATTTCATTTCGTTCATAGTCCAGTGTAACCACCGGGTATACCTAGGATGTAGTTTAAGACTTTCATTAGGTTCGTTGTGCAATGACCAAGAATGACCTACTGTCATTACTTGAATCTAACTCACCTTTTGATTATCCTATCCTAACACCTTTGGTATCATTCATTTCATTATGTGCATCAATTGAGGCTGGCCTCATTCATTCATTGGGAACTTTAACTTTAACCGACATAGATCATGTGAGCATCATGAAATCCAGTGTCTCCCCCACACCGAAAAGAGGTGGAATCACCGGCCAAAGTGATCCAATAACATGCTAGCGTACATGGGAATTTAACCCCGCCAGATCCCTATATTGGCAGTATAGGTTCGAAGACTAGGAGATTTAAGGAAACCCATACCCGGCAAGCCGGACAGTTTCATCTCATGAGAGTTACGTGAACCTCCGCCCTTCCCGAAAGAAGGCATCACCGCTCATAGCTAGTCTATCGGTGCTCAGTATAAAGTTCCATTTCATTAATCTCATACGTCATGGAAGCTAGCTTCTAGTATGAGGACATCATAGCTCATTAGATAATTTCTCATCTCATCATTCGTATTGAGTGTGTTAAGTTCAATACTCTCATTAGAGTGTTCATAGAGACTTGTCTCTTCATTATCTTACACTCTCATAGGTGAGTACGTATTGGTAACATTTACTTAGGCTCATTTGAGATTACTCTCATTATTTACATTAGCCTCATATTATGTTGTCACCACATTCATCATCATTAGCACCTTGGCTTTTCATAATTATTCACCTCTTATTACGTGGATGTTCATTTCATCATATGCCAATGCACTTGGCCATTTGGTGTGTTTCACACCCTTACTTAACACTCCAAGGGTTTCATTATTTCATTGTTCATTTCATCATTTCATTGTTCATCTCATCATATGCCAATGCACTTGGCCATTTAGTGTATTTACACTCATACTTAACCCTTCTAGGGTTCATCATTTCATTTCATACATCTTAGGTTCACTTACTTTTGAACGTATGTTAGACTTATGTGTCTATACATACAAGCCATGAGGCTTCATTCGTAGTTCGTTAAGTGATTCTTACATTCCTAAGATTACGTAGTACAAGACTTATGTATCTTGTATTTATGCCAAGATCTTGAATTTGATCTAAGTGGGTGGCATTATTCTTGACGTTTGTTCACGTATGACTTATGTATCAATACGGAAGTTTGGGCAAGGAAACCCAAGTCTTGAATCAATTGAATGTCATTTACATTATTAATTGATTTCATTCTAATATTCATAACATTTTAACTCTAAGTCAAATCACAATATTTACATTAAAGGCTTACTTTTCTAATTAAAATCTCTCTTGCATTGGCCGATGGGTTGTGCGTTCAAGCCCCCACAACCCCATTTTCGTTTTTCTTTTATTAGTTTTGGCCTATAGGAGACTTTGGGACCCGAGGTCGAGTCCCCTCAGCCACACTACAATTCTCCTTTATTTTCCTTTCCCTTCCATTCGCTTAAGGCTGAGAGGTTGTGGGTTCGAACCCCCACAACCTCTTTATTTTATTCTCCTTTTTGAAGTTGACTATTTGAGTTGACTGTGAGGTTGTGGGTCGAATCCCCACAGCCTCATTTTATTTTTATATTATCTCCCTCATCCGCATAGAGGTCGTGGGTTCGAATCCCATGCCTCTCAAAACTTTTTCTTAATTTTTCCTTTCCTTGGTTTCTAACCGAGAGGGTGTGGGTTCGAATCCCACCCCTCTCATTTCTTGTTTTCTTTTTCTTCACTCTTATTCCCCAGCCAACATAGGTTCGAATCCCCCTCACCACACGTATTTCTTCTTCTTTAATTAAACCATTTTTTTGATTTTTAAAGGTGTGAGGTCTCGGGTTCAACCCTCAATGACCTCACCTAATTTTCTTTATTCTTCTTGGCATTCTAAACATCTTAATTTGGCAATGATATATCAACCAATTGCTGGAAATTCAAGTAACTCCTTTACTCATTTTTTTTATCTTCATTTGTTAGTAAATTCATAGGACAATACATAGTTCATTTGGTACGTTCTTTAATTCAATTTCTTTCATGAATTCTTAACCAAAATGTTTACTCCTCAATTCAGCCACACTTCATGTCACATGAACATCACATTTTACTTCAATTAATGTACATAAAACAACAAACAAAATATTAACAAAATTAAGCCTTTAGGCCGAGACTCAACATGCAATACATTTTTCTTTTCTTAATTCGAACATACACATTGTTGTCTTTTCATGCTTCAACGTACATCCAATACATTAACATTCAGCACAAACATCACATAATCCTAAGTCTACCAGCATTCATACCAACCTACATTCGTTGGGAGCTAATGACAGGGACATGCAACAGGGGAATCAACCTTAGTTTTTGAGCCAAATATATTGAGTCCTAGGGGTCTCTTGGGAAAGGGACCAAGAGTAAGAAGACCCATACCTTGTTTTCTTGTTAAATGTCCAGAATGCTGCCCAAGAACCTCTCCAAAAATCAGTCCAAACACCCACACTCACACCTCACCCGACTAGCGTAGTAGTTCTGCTTAACGTTACCGGATTGTTTTCTCTTTGAGTTTCTATCTTTCAAGTTCTTGATGAACTTTTGCCTTGACTTTATTTTTCTTTTGCTGATTGTTTCTCACGTTTTCAGCCAAGAAAAGAGAGTGAAAGAGAGAGAGAATCGTGCAAGAGAGAGTGGGGAAATGGGAGATAGAAGTCTAGTAGAAGTAGGACTTTGTGGGTTTGAATTAGTCAACTCAATAATTAATCAAAATTAATAAAAATCTGATTTCTTTTTCCTAAATCAGCTAATATTAATTATTTATTAAAAATTAAGTTAACACATTAAAATAAAAGCAAGTTTAATCTTGCTTCTAGTGGGGTTCGAACCCGGGTGACCCCATTTTGCGAAAATGGGTCACTTCGGGTTGCCCCACCCGAATTTCTTTATTTTTTTAACTTAATTAATTAAATAATTAACTACTCAGGGTAATTACAATATTACCCTTGGCCTGAAAAAGACCATTTTACCCTTGGACCCTCAAAACTTAAAATTTTTCTTTTGAGTCCGGTAAAAACTCTTTCGATCAAATCTTCGTTTTCGTGAGCCTCACATGGTTGGTTCCAACCTTTCCAAGCTCAATTAACTCCCCAAGTTAGTTCGCTTGGTCGTAGTAAGGGTTCTGAGGTCTGGTTCTTCGCGTATCAATACGTGTGGACCTTGGTCTAATCGCAAGCATTCTTGAAACACCTAAGCCTTGATCCTATTCATTTTTAGGGTTGTTACATTATCCCCCCCTTAGGAACATTCGTCCCCGAATGACACTACTCTTTACTAACAATAAGTATGCCATCTATAGAACCTACGCATACATAGGTACCTCAATACTTTCACTGTTGAATATCTTATTCACATATTAACATGATGGAACACCTCCTTGAAACCTACTAGTAGCTTTACATTAATAGACTAAAGAATTCTTCCCTAAACTAGTCTCATCAAAGGATACAACACAAAGTCAACATAAAAATCATATACGTCTGCAACCAATATGATGACTTCAAACCTATTAACCTCATACTAGGGCATAAACACAATATACAGTCAAATATATGAAAGGCTAATTAAGGTTACGCACCCGAGGCTTCATCAGAAGTGCCTTCCCCTGCACCCCTGGACTTGAGTGCGAAGAATCGTTGCCTCTTTGGAGCCTCTTCATTCGGGCCATTAGTCTGAACTCTCTCCTTCCCTTGTTCTTGACTCCTCCTATTCGGACAATCTTTCACCATGTGGCCCGGTTTTCCACAGCTGTAACAAGCATTAGAGCCCATCATACACTCTCCTCCATGCAGTTTGCCACACTTCCTGCAAGGTGGCCTCTCCTGAGGTGTATCTACTCCATTGTTTCTCTTAACTCTGGACTCAGAATCCCTATCATAGCGACTCTTGGATGAACTTGACTCCCCTTGGTGGGAGAGCCCCTTCTTAAACCTGGGCTGCTCACGGACGCCAAAGTTGTTCCTGTGGCCTCCATGACTGGGTCCTGCCTGATCTTGAGTCCTAGGCCTCCTAGCATCACGAACACCTCTCTTTCTGCGGCTGTCCTCTACCTGCTGGACATGCACCATCAACCTGGAAAGATCCATATTATCATGGAGCATAGCAGATCGACACTCCTCCTCCAGGTCTCCATTGATTCCTGTGAGGAACCTGCTCATCTCATCCCTGCTGTTAGAAACCAGGGAAGTAGCATACCTCGGAGATTCCAACAAGGTTCAGTATTATTCTTATTCTTACTATTAAATACTTGGGGAAAAACAACATACCTTGACAGCTTAACAAACTTCAGGGAATACTCCCTGACTGTCATGGAGCCTTGTTTGAGGTTGATGAATTCCTCAACCTTGGCCTCCCTTATTTCCCTGGGAAAGAATCTCTCCAGAAATGCTATCTTGAACAGCTCCCATGTGACTGGTACTCCACCTAAGACACGGCTATCTTGCCACATCTTGCACCAAGCCTGTGCAACATCCTTGAGCTGGTAGGAAGCCAGCTCAGCCTTCTCAATATCAGTGGCCCCCATAGCCACCAGGATTTTATGCACCTCATCTACAAACTCTTGAGGATCCTCCGATGTCTTAACCCCTGTGAAAATGGGAGGATTCATCCTCGTGAAATCCCTCAGTCTGTCAGCCATGCTACGGACCGGTGGGTTCTCCCTCTGAACATCCTGTCTGTTGACCTGGGCAGTCATAGCCTGGGCCTGCATAGTAATGGCCTGTGCCATTTGGGCCAAAGATGCCCGCACCTCAGCATCAGTCAACCCAGCTGGGTTAACTGGCATGGCCACTCCTTCAGCTGGAGCCTGGGGTAGATCCTGATTACCCCAGCAGCTGCTCCTCCTCTCCTCTGACCAAATCCTCTCCTAGTGTTCATTCTCTGGAAAAACAAAAAGGATTGATGTTAGACACGCTCATAACACCAAGAATTCAGACATTTAGAAAAGCACGATAAGATCAGAAGAAGGGAAAATTCCTACGCATCATGCAGTCTCTAATCCAGGATAGTGGTGCACTTCACTACCATGACTTAGAAACTACTCAATGTGGTTGATGTGAACTTATTATTTTCGTAATTTAACCTAGTGCTCTGATACCAACTTTGTCACGACTGGAATCTAGACCCCAGACGAGACCGGCGTCGTTGACCTCTCAGAGGTCGCAGACAAGCCTACTTACGTCATTCTTACTTTACATAGGTTAATTTTAGCGGAAAATTTGAAACTTTTTGTTTCTAAACATTACTTACTAAACATTTCATTAATACGTAATTGTTCAACATCAACCATCTAAACATTAAGAGATAATCAAATGAAAGAAATAGTTCAATATATTCGTATAATTGCCAAAATGGCACCATACATAGTCTGAATAAAAATAAGAAAGAAACGCTAGTGGAACATGCTCCACTAGCTCAACTCCTAAACTAAGCTAGAACATAAACAGTAGCATCCTCGAAAGCATGAGGACCTACCAAAACCGGATGAATGCTGGACGTCCGGATAACTGCAGCGATGATCCTGTAGCTCTACCGTCCACCTGTGCCTGCACCTAAAATAGTAGAGTTTGTATAGGGTTAGTACACACTTGTACTAAGTATGGGTATATGCAAGCACACACCAAGGACATGCATGAGAAAGAATAGCTCTTTCCTAACAACATGATTTTTGGAAGTCAAGTCAGTGGACTTGCCAAATTGAGATTAGGAAAGTTTCCTAATTTGGATTAGGAAAGTAAATGATCTTTCCAAATTTGGATTAGGAAAGTCAGTGAGCTTTCCAATTTGGAATAGGAAAGTTATGCCATGAGAATAACATACATCATCATACTTTTCACATTTGCACACAGCACATAACATTTACACATAGCACATATCATATAGCATACATACATTTATATGTAGCACATAACTTCTTTCATATCATTTATTCATATATGGACTTGACATTAAGACATCCCAGAAATGAGGGCTCAACATATGGGACCTCAACTAGGGAGTCTTCATTAGCAAACACAGAGTCTGCTTCATTCATTCATACGTATTCATTTCATTTCGTTCATAGTCCAGTGTAAACACCGGTTATACCTAGGATGTAGTTTAAGACTTTCATTAGGTTCGTTGTGCAATGACCAAGAATGACCTAATGTCATTACTTGAATCTAACTCACCTTTTGATTATCCTATCCTAACACCTTTGGTATCATTCATTTCATTATGTGCATCATTTGAGGCTGGCCTCATTCATTCATTGGGAACTTTAACTTTAACCGACATAGATCATGTGAGCATCATGAAATCCAGTGTCTCCCCCACACCGAAAAGAGGTGGAATCACCGGCCAAAGTGATCCAATAACATGCTAGCGTACATGGGAATTTAACCCCGCCAGATCCCTATATTGGCAGTATAGGTTCGAAGACTAGGAGATTAAGGAACCCATACCCGGCAAGCCGGACAGTCTCATCTCATGAGAGTTACGTGAACCTCCGCCCTTCCCGAAAGAAGGCATCACCGCTCATAGCTAGTCTATCGGTGCTCAGTATAAAGTTCCATTACATTCATCTCATACGTCATGGAAGCTGCTTCTAGTATGAGGACATCATAGCTCATTAGATGATTTCTCATCTCATCATTCGTATTGAGTGTGTTAAGCTCAATACTCTCATTAGAGTGTTCATAGAGACTGGTCTCTTCATTATCTTACACTCTCATAGGTGAGTACGTATTGGTAACATTTACTTAGGCTCATTTGAGATTCTCTATCATTTACATTAGCCTCATATGTGTTGTCACCACATTCATCATCATTAGCACCTTGCTTTTCATAAGTTATTCACCTCTTATTACGGATGTTCATTTCATCATATGCCAATGCACTTGGCCATTTGGTGTGTTCACACCCTTACTTAACCCTTCCAGGGTTTCATTATTTCATTGTTCATTTCATCATTTCAGTTCATCTCATCATATGCCAATGCACTTGGCCATTTAGTGTATTTACACTCATACTTAACCCTTCTAGGGTTCATCATTTCATTTCATACATCTTAGGTTCACTTACTTTTGAACGTATGTTAGACTTATGTGTCTATACATACAAGCCATGAGGCTTCATTCGTAGTTCGTTAAGTGATTCTTACATTCCTAAGATTACGTAGTACAAGACTTATGTATCTTGTATTTATGCCAAGATCTTGAATTTGATCTAAGTGGGTGGCATTATTCTTGGACGTTTGTTCACGTATGACTTATGTATCAATACGGAAGTTTGGGCAAGGAAACCCAAGTCTTGAATCAATTGAATGTCATTTACATTATTAATTGATTTCATTCTAATATTCATAACATTTTAACTCTAAGTCAAATCACAATATTTACATTAAAGGCTTACTTTTCTAATTAAAATCTCTCTTGCATTGGCCGATGGGTTGTGGGTTCAAGCCCCCACAACCCCATTTCGTTTTTCTTTTATTAGTTTCGGCCTATGAGACTTTGGGACCCGAGGTCGAGTCCCTCAGCCACACTACAATTCTCCTTTATTTTCCTTTCCCTTCCATTCGCTTAAGGCTGAGAGGTTGTGGGTTCGAACCCCCACAACCTCTTTATTTATTCTCCTTTTTGAAAGTTGACTTATTTGAGTTGACTGTGAGGTTGTGGGGTCGAATCCCCACAGCTCATTTTATTTTTATATTATCTCCCTCATCCGCATAGAGGTCGTGGGTTCGAATCCCAGCCTCTCAAAATTTTTCTTTATTTTTCCTTTCCTTGGTTTCTAACCGAGAGGGTGTGGGTTCGAATCCCACCCTCTCATTTCTTATTTTCTTTTTCTTCACACTTATTTCCCAGCCAACAGGTTCGAATCCCCTCACCACACGAATTTCTTCTTCTTTAATTAAACTTTTTTATTTTAAAGGGGTGAGGTCTCGGGTTCGACCCTCAATGACCTCACCTATTTTCTTATTTTTCTTGGCATTCTAACATCTTAATTTGGCAGATATATCAACAAAATGCTGGAAATTCAAGTAATCTTTACTCATTTTTTTATCTCATTTGTTAGTAAATTCATAGGACAATACATAGTTCGTTTGGTACGTTCTTTAACAATTTTTCACGAATTCTTAACCAAAATGTTTACTCCTCAATTCAGCCACACTTCATGTCACATGAACATCACATTTTACTTCAATTAGTGTACATAAAACAACAAACAAAACATTAACAAAATTAAGCCTAGGCCGAGACTCAACATGCCATACATTTTCTTTTCTAATTCGAACAACACATGTTGTCTTTTCATGAATTAACGTACATCCAATACATTAACATTCAGCACAAACATCACATAATCCTAAGTCTACCAGCATTCATACCAACCTACATTCGTTGGGAGCTAATGACAGGGACATGCAACAGGGGAATCAACCTTAGTTTTTGAGCCGAATATACTGAGTCCTAGGGTCTCTTGGGAAAGGGACCAAGAGTAAGAAGACCCATACCTTGTTTTCTTGTTAAATGTCCAGAATGCTGCCCAAGAACTCTCCAAAATCAGTCCAAACACCACACTCACACCTCACCCGACTAGCGTAGTAGTTCTGCTTAACGTTACCGGATTGCTTTCTCTTTGTGTTTCTATCTTTCAAGTTCTTGATGAACTTTTGCCTTTACTTTATTTTTTTTGCTGATTGTTTTCTCACGTTTTCAGCCAAGAAAAGAGAGTGAAAGAGAGAGAGAATCGTGCAAGAGAGTGGGGAAATGGGAGATAGAAGTCTAGTAGAAGTAGGACTTTGTGGGTTTGAATTAGTCAATTAAATTAATAAAATTAATAAAAATCTGATTTCTTTTTCCTAAATCAGCTAATATTAATTATTTATTAAAACTAAGTTAACACATTAAAATAAAAGCAAGTTAATCTTGCTTCTAGTGGGGTTCGAACCCGGGTGACCCCATTTTGCGAAAATGGGTCACTTCGGGTTGCCCCACCCGAATTTTTTATTTTTTTAACTTAATTAATTAAATAATTAATTACTAGCTCTACCGTCCACCTGTGCCTGCACCTAAAATAGTAGAGTTTGTATAGGGTTAGTACACACTTGTACTAAGTATGGGTATATGCAAGCACACACCAACGACATGCATGAGAAAGAATAGCTCTTCCAACAACATGATTTCTGGAAGTCAAGTCAGTGGACTGCCAAATTGAGATTAGGAAAGTGTTCCTAATTTGGATTAGGAAAGTAAATGATCTTTCCAAATTTGGATTAGGAAAGTCAGTGAGCTTTCCAAATTTGGAATAGGAAAGTTATGCCATGAGAATAACATACATCATCATACTTTTCACATTTCTTACACAGCACATAACATTTACACATAGCACATATCATATAGCACACAATACATTTATATGTAGCACATAACTTCTTTCATATCATTTATTCATATACAATGAGACCTTGGAATCATGGACTTTACATTAAGACATCCCAGAAATGAGGGCTCAACATATGGGACCTCAACTAGGGAGTCTTCATTAGCAAACATAGAGTCTGCTTCATTCATTCATACGTTATTCATTTCATTTCGTTCATAGTCCAGTGTAACCACCGGGGATACCTAGATGTAGTTTAAGACTTTCATTAGGTTCGTTGTGCAATGACCAAGAATGACCTACTGTCATTACTTGAATCTAACCACCTTTTGATTATCCATATCCAACACCTTTGGTATCATTCATTTCATTATGTGCATCAATTGAGGCCGGCCTCATTCATTCATTGGGAACTTTAACTTTAACCGACATAGATCATGTGAGCATCATGAAATCCAGTGCTCCCCCACACCGAAAAGAGGTGGAATCACCGGCCAAAGTGATCCAATAACATGCTAGCGTACATGGGAATTTAACCCCGCCAGATCCCTATATTGGCAGTATAGGTTCGAAGACTAGGAGATTTAAGGAAACCCATACCCGACAAGCCGGACAGTTTCATCTCATGAGATTACGTGAACCTCCGCCCTCCGAAAGAAGGCATCACCGCTTATAGCTAGTGCTATTCAAATCTTCGTTTTCGTGAGCCTCACATGGTTGGTTCCAACCTTTCCAAGCTCAATTAACTCCCCAAGCTAGTTGGCTTGGTCGTAGTAAGGGTTCTGAGGTCTGGTTCTTCGCGTATCAATACGTGTGGACCTTGGTCTAATCGCAAGCATTCTTGAAACACCTAAGCCTTGATCCTATTCATTTTTAGGGTTGTTACATTATCCCCCCCTTAGGAACATTCGTCCCCGAATGACACTACTCTTTACTAACAATAAGTATGCCATCTATAGAACCTACGCATACATAGGTACCTCAATACTTTCACTGTTGAATATCTTATTCACATATTAACATGATGGAACACCTCCTTGAAACCTACTAGTAGCTTTACATTAATAGACTAAAGAATTCTTCCCTAAACTAGTCTCATCAAAGGATACAACACAAAGTCAACATAAAAATCATATACATCTGCAACCAATATGATGACTTCAAACCTATTAACCTCATACTAGGGCATAAACACATATACACTCAAATATATGAAAGGCTAATTAAGGTTACGCACCCGAGGCTTCATCAGAAGTGCCTTCCCCTGCACCCCTGGACTTGAGTGCGAAGAATCGTTGCCTCTTTGGAGCCTCTTCATTCGGGCCATTAGTCTGAACTCTCTCCTTCCCTTGTTCTTGACTCCTCCTATTCGGACAATCTTTCACCATGTGGCCCGGTTTTCCACAGCTGTAACAAGCATTAGAGCCCATCATACACTCTCCTCCATGCAGTTTGCCACACTTCCTGCAAGGTGGCCTCTCCTGAGGTGTATCTACTCCATTGTTTCTCTTAACTCTGGACTCAGAATCCCTATCATAGCGACTCTTGGATGAACTTGACTCCCCTTGGTGGGAGAGCCCCTTCTTAAACCTGGGCTGCTCACGGACGCCAAAGTTGTTCCTGTGGCCTCCATGACTGGGTCCTGCCTGATCTTGAGTCCTAGGCCTCCTAGCATCACGAACACCTCTCTTTCTGCGGCTGTCCTCTACCTGCTGGACATGCACCATCAACCTGGAAAGATCCATATTATCATGGAGCATAGCAGATCGACACTCCTCCTCCAGGTCTCCATTGATTCCTGTGAGGAACCTGCTCATCTCATCCCTGCTGTTAGAAACCAGGGAAGTAGCATACCTCGGAGATTCCAACAAGGTTCAGTATTATTCTTATTCTTACTATTAAATACTTGGGGAAAAACAACATACCTTGACAGCTTAACAAACTTCAGGGAATACTCCCTGACTGTCATGGAGCCTTGTTTGAGGTTGATGAATTCCTCAACCTTGGCCTCCCTTATTTCCCTGGGAAAGAATCTCTCCAGAAATGCTATCTTGAACAGCTCCCATGTGACTGGTACTCCACCTAAGACACGGCTATCTTGCCACATCTTGCACCAAGCCTGTGCAACATCCTTGAGCTGGTAGGAAGCCAGCTCAGCCTTCTCAATATCAGTGGCCCCCATAGCCACCAGGATTTTATGCACCTCATCTACAAACTCTTGAGGATCCTCCGATGTCTTAACCCCTGTGAAAATGGGAGGATTCATCCTCGTGAAATCCCTCAGTCTGTCAGCCATGCTACGGACCGGTGGGTTCTCCCTCTGAACATCCTGTCTGTTGACCTGGGCAGTCATAGCCTGGGCCTGCATGGTAATGGCCTGTGCCATTTGGGCTAAAGATGCCCGCACCTCAGCATCAGTCAACCCAGGTGGGTTAACTGGCATGGCCACTCCTTCAGCTGGAGCCTGGGATAGATCCTGATTACCCCCAGCAGCTGCTCCTCCTCTCCTCTGACCAAATCCTCTCCTAGTGTTCATTCTCTGGAAAAACAAAAAGGATTGATGTTAGACACGCTCATAACACCAATAATTCAGACATTTAGAAAAGCACGATAAGATCAGAAGAAGGGAAAAATTCCTACGCATCATTCAGTCTCTAATCCAGGATAGTGGTGCACTTCACTACCATGACTTAGAAACTACTCAATGTGGTTGATGTGAACATATTATTTTCGTAATTTAATTTAGTGATCTGATACCAACTTTGTCACGACTGTAATCTAGACCCCAGACGAGACCGGCGTCGTTGACCTCTCAGAGGTCGCAGACAAGCCTACTTACGTTATTCTTACTTTACATAGGTTAATTTTAGCGGAAAATTTGAAACTTTTTGTTTCCTAACATACTTATAAAAACATTCTCATTAATACGTAATTGTTCACCATCAACCATCTAACATTAAGAGATAAGCAACTGAAAGAAATAGTTCAATTATTATTAAGCGTATAATTGCCAAAATAGCACCAATACATAGTCTGAATAAAAATAGAAGAAACGCTAGTGGAACATACTCCACTAGCTCAACTCCTAAACTAAGCTAGAACATAAAATAGTAGCATCCTCGAAAGCATGAGGACCTACCAAAAACCGGATGAATGCTGGACGTCCAGATAACTGCAGCGATGATCCTGTAGCTCTACCGTCCACCTGTGCCTGCACCTAAAATAGTAGAGTTTGTATAGGGTTAGTACACACTTGTACTAAGTATGGGTATATGCAAGCACACACCAACGACATGCATGAGAAAGAATAGCTCTTTCCTAACAACATGATTTCTGGAAGTCAAGTCAGTGGACTTGCCAAATTGAGATTAGGAAAGTTTCCTAATTTGGATTAGGAAAGTAAATGATCTTTCCAAATTTGGATTAGGAAAGTCAGTGAGCTTTCCAAATTTGGAATAGGAAAGTTATGCCATGAGAATAACATACATCATCATACTTTTCACATTTCTTACACAGCACATAACATTTACACATAGCACATATCATATAGCACACAATACATTTTATATGTAGCACATAACTTCTTTCATATCATTATTCATATCATGGACTTGACATTAAGACATCCCAGAAATGAGGGCTCAACATATGGGACCTCAACTAGGGAGTCTTCATTAGCAAACACAGAGTCTGCTTCATTCATTCATACGTATTCATTTCATTTCGTTCATAGTCCAGTGTAACCACCGGTATACCTAGGATGTAGTTTAAGACTTTCATTAGGTTCGTTGTGCAATGACCAAGAATGACCTACTGTCATTACTTGAATCTAACTCACCTTTTGATTATCCTATCCTAACACCTTTGGTATCATTCATTTCATTATGTGCATCATTGAGGCTGGCCTCATTCATTCATTGGGAACTTTAACTTTAACCGACATAGATCATGTGAGCATCATGAAATCCAGTGTCTCCCCCACACCGAAAAGAGGTGGAATCACCGGCCAAAGTGACCCAAAAACATGCTAGCGTACATGGGAATTTAACCCCGCCAGATCCCTATATTGGCAGTATAGGTTCGAAGACTAGGAGATTAAGGAAACCCATACCCGGCAAGCCGGACAGTTCATCTCATGAGAGTTACGTGAACCTCCGCCCTTCCCGAAAGAAGGCATCACCGCTCATAGCTAGTCTATCGGTGCTCAGTATAAAGTTCCATTTCATTCATCTCATACGTCATGGAAGCTAGCTTCTAGTATGAGGACATCATAGCTCATTAGATGATTTCTCATCTCATCATTCGTATTGAGTGTGTTAAGTTCAATACTCTCATTAGAGTGTTCATAGAGACTTGTCTCTTCATTATCTTACACTCTCATAGGTGAGTACGTATTGGTAACATTTACTTAGGCTCATTTGAGATTACTCTCATTATTTACATTAGCCTCATATTGTGTTGTCACCACATTCATCATCATTAGCACCTTGGCTTTTCATAATTATTCACCTCTTATTACGTGGATGTTCATTTCATCATATGCCAATGCACTTGGCCATTTGGTGTGTTTCACACCCTTACTTAACCCTCCAAGGGTTTCATTATTTCATTGTTCATTTCATCATTTCATTGTTCATCTCATCATATGCCAATGCACTTGGCCATTTAGTGTATTTACACTCATACTTAACCCTTCTAGGGTTCATCATTTCATTTCATACATCTTAGGTTCACTTACTTTTGAACGTATGTTAGACTTATGTGTCTATACATACAAGCCATGAGGCTTCATTCGTAGTTCGTTAAGTGATTCTTACATTCCTAAGATTACGTAGTACAAGACTTATGTATCTTGTATTTATGCCAAGATCTTGAATTTGATCTAAGTGGGTGGCATTATTCTTGGACGTTTGTTCACGTATGACTTATGTATCAATACGGAAGTTTGGGCAAGGAAACCCAAGTCTTGAATAAATTGAATGTCATTTACATTATTAATTGATTTCATTCTAATATTCATAACATTTTAACTCTAAGTCAAATCACAATATTTACATTAAAGGCTTACTTTTCTAATTAAAATCTCTCTTGCATTGGCCGATGGGTTGTGGGTTCAAGCCCCCACAACCCCATTTTCGTTTTTCTTTTATTAGTTTCGGCCTATAGGAGACTTTGGGACCCGAGGTCGAGTCCCCTCAGCCACACTACAATTCTCCTTTATTTTCCTTTCCCTTCCATTCGCTTAAGGCTGAGAGGTTGTGGGTTCGAACCCCCACAACCTCTTTATTTTATTCTCCTTTTTGAAGTTGACTATTTGAGTTGACTGTGAGGTTGTGGGGTCGAATCCCCACAGCCTCATTTTATTTTTATATTATCTCCCTCATCCGCATAGAGGTCGTGGGTTCGAATCCCATGCCTCTCAAAACTTTTTCTTAATTTTTCCTTTCCTTGGTTTCTAACCGAGAGGGTGTGGGTTCGAATCCCACCCCTCTCATTTCTTGTTTTCTTTTTCTTCACTCTTATTCCCTAGCCAACATAGGTTCGAATCCCCCTCACCACACGAATTTCTTCTTCTTTAATTAAACCATTTTTTTTATTTTTAAAGGGGTGAGGTCTCGGGTTCAACCCTCAATGACCTCACCTAATTTTCTTTATTTTTCTTGGCATTCTAAACATCTTAATTTGGCAATGATATATCAACCAATTGCTGGAAATTCAAGTAACTCCTTTACTCATTTTTTTTTATCTTCATTTGTTAGTAAATTCATAGGACAATACATAGTTCGTTTGGTACGTTCTTTAATTCAATTTCTTTCATGAATTCTTAACCAAAATGTTTACTCCTCAATTCAGCCACACTTCATGTCACATGAACATCACATTTTACTTCAATTAATGTACATAAAACAACAAACAAAATATTAACAAAATTAAGCCTTTAGGCCGAGACTCAACATGCAATACATTTTTCTTTTCTTAATTCGAACATACACATTGTTGTCTTTTCATGCTTCAACGTACATCCAATACATTAACATTCAGCACAAACATCACATAATCCTAAGTCTACCAGCATTCATACCAACCTACATTCGTTGGGAGCTAATGACAGGGACATGCAACAGGAATCAACCTTAGTTTTTGAGCCGAATATATTGAGTCCTAGGGATCTCTTGGGAAAGGGACCAAGAGTAAGAAGACCCATACCTTATTTTCTTGTTAAATGTCCAGAATGCTGCCCAAGAACCTCTCCAAAAATCAGTCCAAACACCCACACTCACACCTCACCCGACTAGCGTAGTAGTTCTGCTTAACGTTACCGGATTGTTTTCTCTTTGAGTTTCTATCTTTCAAGTTCTTGATGAACTTTTGCCTTGACTTTATTTTTCTTTTGCTGATTGTTATCTCACGTTTTCAGCCAAGAAAAGAGAGTGAAAGAGAGAGAGAATCGTGCAAGAGAGAGTGGGGGAAATGGGAGATAGAAGTCTAGTAGAAGTAGGACTTTGTGGGTTTGAATTAGTCAACTCAATAATTAATCAAAATTAATAAAAATCTGATTTCTTTTTCCTAAATCAGCTAATATTAATTATTTATTAAAAATTAAGTTAACACATTAAAATAAAAGCAAGTTTAATCTTGCTTCTAGTGGGGTTCGAACCAGGGTGACCCCATTTTGCGAAAATGGGTCACTTCGGGTTGCCCCACCCGAATTTCTTTATTTTTTTAACTTAATTAGTTAAATAATTAATTACTCAGGGTAATTACAATATTACCCTTGGCCTGGAAAAGACCATTTTACCCTTGGACCCTCAAAACCTAAAATTTCTTCTTTTGAGTCCGGTAAAAACTCTTTCGATCAAATCTTCGTTTTCGTGAGCCTCACATGGTTGGTTCCAACCTTTCCAAGCTCAATTAACTCCCCAAGTTAGTTGGCTTGGTCGTAGTAAGGGTTCTGAGGTCTGGTTCTTCGCGTATCAATACGTGTGGACCTTGGTCTAATCGCAAGCATTCTTGAAACACCTAAGCCTTGATCCTATTCATTTTTAGGGTTGTTACATAGACACTACATCTCAACTCACGAAGTGTGTCCACCTCAAGATTCCCCTTTTTGCTCAACTTGACATAATACAAATCTTAAAAGAGTGTGTGTGTACATGTGCACACCTTGCATATAAGCATCATTTCATTATCATCAAGTTCTACTCATACTTTAACCTTGATTCATCAAGCTACACACTCTACATACTTCTCATAATCATATACTTCATTTAGACATAAACTAGGTCAAACATGCAATTCAAGCTACATCAAACGCAACACAAGACCCATTTCCAATATATATATTCATTTCACATATTAGACCTTCAAGATCACATACTCAAACCATACTAAGTAACATCAAGTTCATCAATTAGCACCGCCACCCATAAGGTGGACCATACCACTCAAATAGCAATTCATAATAAGAATTATACAATGAGAGCAACTCATCAACAAATCAAACCATCATTACCCATAAGCTATTTATCAATATTTCACCATATTAAGGCCCTTAGGGCAGTAGCTACACCAATATGACAAATACAAGAAGACCCAAGTTCATACCCTACTCAAATCATGCTCACATAACCCATTTTCAAGTCAAAAATTGAAGTATGCATAAACAAGAGTTTCATGTATTTTTTTAACATCAAAATCATCTATTCAAACCAAGATAAATACATTTAAACCATTAGAACTTAGTTACAAGAAGACCCATAATAGAAATCAAAGTTTAGAAGAAGTTGAGTTTAAAACCCCTTTTTGAAAACCATTTTGGAAGTTTGCTTCTTGAATGGAAAGGTATTCAAGAATGGATACCATACCTTTAGGAGAAATAAACCCACGAATTTGATGAAGGAACAATCCCAAAGCAGCCCTCCTTTCCCTCCTTGAGCCTTGGCTTCAATGGTGACTTTGAGAGAGTTTTCTTTTTAGAGAGAGAGTTTGAATGTTGAAGTGAGGGGGTCTTGTCTAGGTCTAGGGTTTAAAACTAATTTAATATAACCTAAAAATACCAAAATTATACACCTAGGGTCTTATAAGACTTGGGGTGTATTTACATAAAACACCCCAAGTTGGCAGCCTTAAGTCGTGCACTGGCAGGCCTCATCGACGAGACCTCCTCGACGGACCGTCACGTTCACCACGGACCGTCATGGGGTCCCGTCGAGGAACACTTGGCTCCAACTGGAGCCTGTCCAAGTTTCCACTCTCTGTCACTCGCGACGCCCTGGATCGACGGACCGTCCTGAGTGCAACGGACCGTCGCCATGGTCGTCGTGAGCCAATGATGGGCAGACTTTGCCCAAGTCTTGGGCCCTTCATCTAGGGCCCCTTGTGGGTCCTAGGTGGGGTCGTACCCGCACGTCAAACCCCTAAAATAAGTCGTCTAGGTCTAAGGAACATCCGATGCATGTTTCAAGTAAAACGAACACATAAAACTCATCCAAACTCGCCAAGACATACAAGTACATTCTAAGGCATACCATCCGAACGTCATGGACGTTTTTGGTCGATTGAACTCCAAACTTAACCAAACTTTGCACACTGCCTAAGGACACCAAACTAACTCCGTTTAACTTAAAATTAACTCAAGAAACAACCATGAGGCTCTAGTTCACCTTAGTTCATTTTGGGGGGTTATATTCTCCCCCACTTGGAATAACATTCGTCCTCGAATGACACTTAAATTTTAAGAACAACAAGGACTCACTTAGCATCATATAATACACTTAGATCATGATCAAAACACTAACAATCAAAGCATCCACTAGCAAGGAACATCATTTTACACTTTCAACACTTAGCAACATAGGCAACTTTCACCAATTTTCACAAAGTCAAAAATTCAACCTCAATCTTCTTTTATGGAGGAACTACCTTCTCCAACGTTAAAAATGCTCATAAACAATGCCTTTACACACATTGAAACTAAAATTCAAGACAAAACAATTTTCTTCAAAATGCCAAATTTTTTACAGTGAAGTTGACTGCCATCTTACCAAATTTTTTGAAAAATTCATTCTCTAAGCAATTCATCAAGACGACATGATCATAGGAACTATAAAACCATATATACTCATTTCATAACACAAAAGCAACAATAACCAAGAGTTGAGACTTACCAAAACCATCAATCCGGATTAATTATCCTTTCTAGCCCCCATCCCATAGGAAGGGTTCTTCTTGGGAGCATTAGGATCTAGGGAAGCTTGATTGACATCTCTCCCCCTTGATTTAAGGTTTGGGCAGTCCCTCATCTTGTGGCCTCTATTACCACATGCAAAACAACCATCCGTTCCGGCAAGACACTTACCCCCATGTTGCTTGCCACAAGTAGGGCACCTAGCCCTTTCATAGGAATGACCACCACCTTAAGAAGATTGATTTGGAGCCCTATCCTTGTTTCCCATAGAAGAATCTTGGGGATAAAACCTCTTCTTAGGCCTTTGGTGACTAGAATCATCCGACCTAGGTCTCTTACCCTCTTGCCTTATCTCCCTAATTTTGGACTCCTCAATTTGTTGCGCATAAACCATGAGCCTAGAGATATCCATGTCATTAAGAAGCATAGCCGTACGACACTCTTTTTCCACCAAGCTAGACACGCCCATCACAAACTTGTTCATCCTAGCCCTAGGGTTGGCTACCATGTTTGGGGCATACTTAGAGAGTTGGGTGAATTTGAGAGAGTACTCTTGCACACTCATTCCCCCTTGACGGAGGTTCATGAATTCAACCATCTTCTTCTCCCTCCACTCTAAAGGAAAGAATCTATCTAGGAAAGCCTCTTTGAATTCCTCCCAATCAACCGGTCCTCTTTCTAAGGTCTCTCACCCCTCCATTGCTCATACCACACTTGAGCAACATCCTTAAGTTGGTAAGCGGCCAATTCCGCTTTCTCCCTAGGGGTCACACCCATAGCATCTACCACCTTGAAAACCTCATCTATGAAGCCTTGTGGATCTTCATCCACCTTAGTGCCATGAAAAGTAGGAGGGTTCATCCTCATAAAATCCCGAATCCTAGAAGCGGGAGTACTAGCATTTGGTTGGGCCTATCTCCTAGGTTAGCTTGGCCCACAAAGTGATTGTTGACAACTTGAGCTTGAGCCGTCATGAGTTGGGTCAAGTTCATTAGGGCAGCCCTCAACTCCGCATTAGTCATATCACCCTCAACAAAAGGAGCTTGAGGCATAGGAGGCACTTGAGGTCCTTGAGGTTCCGGAGGCACTTGAGGTTCTTGAAGAGGAACCTCCTCATTTTCCTCCCCTAAGCCAACAATAGGAACTTGGTCAACATGGGGAAGGACTCTCTCATTTGGTACACCTCCATCCTCCCTTCTAGCGGTCGATCTCCTCGTATTCATGTCCTAAAAACACAAAAGAAGAGGTTGAGAATAGACACCTTATATACTCAACTCTAAGGCACGATACTAGAATAGAGAAGAAAGTAAAACTTCTAGCATCCTATAGCCTCTTGTCCATGGATGTGTCGCGACTCACACCAATGACCAAGATACTACTAGATGTGGCTTGTGAGACTTTCAGACCTTAAATTATTTCCCAAAACCTTATGCTCTGATACCAAGTCTTGTCACGACCCGAAAGCACCCCCTAGAAGTTAGGGAAAACCTTCGAATCATGACCGGGCGTACTTGACCCCTTTGGGGTCTCGTACAAGCCCTCTAACTAGCATTCATAACATAAAGCATGAAAAGTAGTGCGGAATTTAAAACTTTTCACGATAATAATAATAAAAGGAGTCTTTTCATAAATACTAAGAAATCTTATCGTCACAAGCCAACTTAAAGACACAACTTGGAATCTTAGGGACACGGCCCTTTACGATAAAAGTAAATACATTTTTAAGTATTAATAAAGAAACTAAGAAACATAAAACTATGTCCTCGAATATATGAGGACATACCAAATTCTTGAGAGATAAAGTTCCCAAGCTTCGACTCCGATTCTCCCAAAAGGGCTTCCAACCTATACTCATAAGGTATAAAAAGTATGGGGTTAGTACAACAATGTACTAAGTATGGCATATGCAAAAACATGCAAAAAGGGACATTTTAGTAAAGATAGCTTTTTATGCAATTCAAATATAACCTTCATGAATTTAGAAGCAAACCCACATAAGAATCAACAATTAACACTTTATGGCTATCTTACCAAACTTAAAGTAAACAAAAGGAACATTTCAATTAACTTTGCTAAACTTGCAATAAAATTGAATAAAGCATCATAGTGAACATTTTGAATTCTTACAATGAGGACCTTACAGTGAATGGCACGGTCCAAGTCATATGAACCCTTTTCCTTTGAAGTTGCCCTAACCCAAGGTTATCCTAAGACTCCCTAAGGTGAGCCAAGAAGGGACTCTCATTACACCTCCCTTCAAAGCACACCAAAGCGACCCTTAAAACTACCAAATCTTAGGCTTACTTCGTTAGAAATCAAATCCACGCCCTTGGCTAACATATGCAAAACACTCATGGAAATATAGGTCATACCAAGTGCAATGTGAGAGTAGCATCCCATACTACCACTCCCACTTAGTACTCCTAATGGATTCATTTACTCAAGTACTCCACAATAATCCTCCATAACACTACACCATAGTACTCATTCACACGGATTTCATGAAGGTACTCTTCTCCATAGTAGGTATAGGTCACACCAAGTGCAATGTGAGAATAGCATCCCATACTACTACTCCCACTCAATGCTCCTACTCGGTAACTAATGTGGATTGAGCACTTCACGACATACATACACAATTTCAACAATACACAAGATAATTAGTTTCAAATCAATTCTTTTGTGGGAGTTAGCTTAACCGACAAAGACCATGAGAGCTAGACATGGAATCCCGATATTAACCCCTATCGGATGAGGGATCCTTACTTGCCTAGTGTAAGGTCATGCTTCTTAGCGTTTACATGGCTTTTCCAATAGCTACACCTATGCGGGCACATAGTTAAGGGATAAGGAGATTGTTACTAAGTAACTCACTCTCTACTAACGAGGAGTACTCATCTCAAGAGGTACTTTGGATTACAACATCTCAACTAACGAAGTGCAATCCACCTCCCCTTCATATCCTCTCGGTGCTAGGCATAACTCCACACGGATTTCTCAACATAATAGTCTATCTTAGAAAGCTCACTAGGAAATGGAGAGGTTGTTACTAGACACTACATCTCAACTCACGAAGTGTGTCCACCTCAAGATTCCCCTTTTTGCTCAACTTGACATAATACAAATCTTAAAAGAGTGTGTGTGTACATGTGCACACCTTGCATATAAGCATCATTTCATTATCATCAAGTTCTACTAATACTTTAACCTTGATTCATCAAGCTACACACTCTACATACTTCTCATAATCATATACTTCATTTAGACATAAACTAGGTCAAACATGCAATTCAAGCTACATCAAACACAACACAAGACCCATTTCCAATATATATCTTCATTTAACATATTAGGCCTTCAAGATCACATACTCAAACCATACTAAGTAACATCAAGTTCATCAATTAGCACCGCCACCCATAAGGTGGACCATACCACTCAAATAGCAATTCATAATAAGAATTATACAATGAGAGCAACTCATCAAGAAATCAAACCATCATTACCCATAAGCTATATATCAATATTTCACCATATTAAGGCCCTTAGAGAGAGAGTTTGAATGTTGAAGTGAGGGGGTCTTGTCTAGGTCTAGGGTTTAAAACTAATTTAATATAACCTAAAAATACCAAAATTATACACCTAGGGTCTTATAAGACTTGGGGTGTATTCACATAAAACACCCCAAGTTGGCAGCCTTAAGTCGTGCACTGGCAGGCCTCGTCGACGAGACCTCCTCGACGGACCGTCACGTTCACCACGGACCGTTATAGGGTCCCGTCGAGGAACACTTGGCTCCAACTGGAGCCTGTCCAAGTTTCCACTCTCTGTCACTCGCGACGCCCTGGATCGACGGACCGTCCTGAGTGCAACGGACCGTCGCCATGGTCGTCGTGAGCCAATGATGGGCAGAATTTGCCCAAGTCTTGGGCCCTTCATCTAGGGCCCCTTGTGGTTCCTAGGTGGGGTCGTGCCCGGACGTCAAACCCCTAAAATAAGTCGTCTAGGTCTAAGGAACATCCGATGCATGTTTCAAGTAAAACGAACACATAAAACTCATCCAAACTCGCCACGACATACAAGTACATTCTAAGGCATACCATCCGAACGTCATGGACGTTTTTTGTCGATTGAACTCCAAACTTAACCAAACTTTGCACACTGCCTAAGGACACCAAACTAACTCCGTTTAACTTAAAATTAACTCAAGAAACAACCATGAGGCTCTAGTTCACCTTAGTTCATTTTGGGGCGTTATACTTCTCCCTAGTTCCTTGTTTTCGATACTAATGAATATGTATATGTAATCTCGATAATGTTGTTGGTATGTGGTGCTGGATGATCTTAATGTGTAGATTTTATTGATGTGTAAATGTTTGAAAGAAGCCTATAAGTTATGATTCGTATAATGTTAAGCAATACCTAAGCGAGATAAAGAATGTAATATTTCAGTATGTCCGAGAACGTGAAGTATGTTAAGATTCAGTTGTGAAACTGTGATGCGGTCATGAAGTGAAGTTATTGTTAAATGGGGCAGACACTGGATTTCATGTTAACTCGCATGATCTAGGATTCACTTTGACCGGTGAATCACCTCTTTTCGCTGTGGGGAAGACAATGGATTTCATACCACTTCACGTGATCTTAATGCTACAAACTTCTTTAAGACAGTAAAAAGGAAGAAGAGATGTAAGTTCAAAGTGAACTAAGAAAGCAAGAGTTTATGAATGTCAATGTTGATAAGAATGAAGTTTTCTGTAAGAAAAATGGCATAGCCAGTAATGAATCCTCAGGTTATGAAAATGATCAAGCCAAATAAGATTGACTTATAATGACTTTATATCATTGGCAAATGATCATATCCAAATAAGATTTTCTTATAATGACTTTTTATATTAGGCCAATAATACAATAATAGGAATAGTCACTGAAGATTGGCTTACAAAGATTTCATGCCCTAAATTGTAGTTAAATCATTTCCTTAATCTCTTGGATTACTTACTTGATTCATTGTGGGTATGGGACTACAATGAATCATTGCACTTGTAAGTAAAACATAAATCAAAGGATATAATGGAACTAGACAACAAAAAGAAGAAAAGAACGAAAAATAAACTAAGTATGGGACAAGGTGATCTCGGCCTATGAGAGAGCAAAATGATAAATTTTGGTTTGTGATGTTCTAAAATTATGTGCATGATTCCAAGGTCTTGTGTTCATATAGAAAATGAGTTGTGTATTTTGAATGCATTAAAATATATCATATTCATACCACAAATCTCAAATAACGAATTAGGAAAGTCTACTGACTACACTTTCCCGAAATGGCATGTTGTTAGGAAGAGCCTTCCTTGATCATGCATTGTCCTTACATGTATGTGTGTGTACGCCCATACTTAGTACAAGTGTGTACTAACCCTATACTATTACTATTTTTATAGGTGCAGGTCGAAGAGATGGTTGAAGACTCATTGCAGTGGATTGGACTCAGCGATCTGCAGACCTTTGGTAGGTCCTCTTGATTTTGAGGATGCTACATCTATCTTTATAGCATTAGTACTTTAGACATAGCTAGAGGATGTTGTCCCTAGTGTTTCTTTCAGACATTTATTCGAAGCTTTGTAGGCCTTTTTGGGAAACTATTATGATATATTGATTCTTTCATTTAAATTGCGTAATCAATTGTACATGGTTGTTTAGTTTGAGATTATAGTATATGAATCCGTGTAACTTTTATATGAAGTCTATGTATACTTCATTATGTTTTAAAACTTTTAAATTTTCCGCAAATTTAACTATATGAATGTGATGAAATCTAACAAGAGGCTTGTCTGCGACCTCTGAGAGGTTAACGATGCCGGTCGCGATTCGGATTACAGAATCCGGGTTGTGACATATGAGGTTTAGGTGGTGGTATGTGACGCTATCTAGACATTGCACAATAGGCTTTGAAGAGGTTAGTAAGAAACCCTAGGTCTTCTCCAAGACCATTATTTGAATGTCATTTATGTGATGTATGTCTCTTAAATGAACTAATGAACTAATGACTTAATGATATAATGTATGTAAATGAATATGTACCTAATCTAAAGTGACTTAAGGTTTCCTTAGTTAAAGTGTGAAGAGGGCATAAAGGATGATCTCTTCATGTCTTATCTTTGGAAGTCTTGAGAATGACTCTAGTTAGGGAAGATGTTTGATATGTTTAACATGATCTAAACCTAGGAAGTCTTAATGATTATTTAGGTAGCCTTGAAGTGAATGTATGGGCGTTTTCTTCTAGGAGTACTTGGGTAAGTCTTTTGATAGCCTTAGTAGGGGAGATTGTCATACCTTATATGTTATGTATGTTGATGTATTGTGGGTGTGTATGTGTCTCATTATGAGTAATCTTGAGGATCGTTTAGGCACATCTAGAGAGGGTGTATGGGCGGTCTCTCTTTGTGTGACTTAAGTGAATCTTAGGATGACTTTAGTGAGAAGACTACATTCTAGAAAGTGATAAAAAGGGGAGAAATGGACTTCACTATAACATTGAAGGGACTTCACTGTACAGTGATTAGATCACTGTTAAGTGTCTTCTATGTCAAGACCGGAATCTAGACCGCAGACGAGACCGACGTCGTTGACCTCTCAGAGGTCGCAAACAAGCCTACATACGTCATTCATACTTCATCTAGGTTAATTTTAGCGGAAAATTTGAACTTTTTATTTCTTATTTCATGCCAAACATTTTAAACTTAACATCATAGGCATTCACAAATCAACCATCTAATATAGAGGTAATCAAATGAAAGAAACAGTTCATAATTGCATTAAATGTATTTTTGCCAAAACGGCACCAATACAAAGTCTGAAAAGAAAGTGGAAAGAAACACTAGTGAAACATGCTCCACTAGCTAAAGCCTACATCTAAGCTAGATAACAACGATAGACATCCTCGAAAGCATGAGGGCCTACCAAGTCCTGATGAAAGCTCCACGTTCGGATAGCTGCAACGTCAACCTGTAAGCTCTAGCGTCAACCTGTGCCTGCACCTAAAAATATAGAGTTGTATGGGATTAGTACACACTTGTAATAAGTATGGGTATATGCAAGCACACATCAAGGACATGCATGAGTAAGAATAGCTCTTTACTAACAACATGATTATGAAAAGTCACGTCAATGGACTTGCCAAATTGGGATTAGAAAAGTTAGTGAACTTTTAAAATTTGGATTAGGAAAGTCATGCCATGAGAGTAACATGCATCATCATGCTTATCATATTGCACACAACACATAACAGCTTACACATAGCACATATCATATTGCATAGAGCACATAACATCTTTCATATCATTCATTCATATGCCATGAGACCTTGGAATCATGGACTTGACATTAAGACTTTCCAAAATGAGGGCTCAACATATGGGACCTCAACCAGGGAGTCTTCCTTATAAAACACAGAGTCTGCTTCATTCATTCATACGTACTTCATTTCATTCATTCATAAGCTAGTGTAAACACCTGCTATACCTAGGATGTAGTTTAAGACTCTCATCGGGTTTGTTTTGCAATGATCAAGAATAACCTAGTGTCATTACTTGAGTCTAGCACACCTCTTGATTATCCTATCCTAACACTTTTGGTATCGTTCATTTCATTATGTGCATCATTTGAGGCTGGCCTCATTCATTCATTGGGAACTTTAAGTTTAACTGACATAGATCATGTGACCATCATGAAATCTAGTGTCTCCCCCACACCGAAAAGAGGTGGAATCACCGGCCAAAGTGACCCAAAACATGCTAGCGTACATGGGAATTTAACCCCGCCAGATCCCTATATTGGCAGTATAGGTTCGAAGACTAGGAGATATAAGGAGACCCATACCCGGCATGCTGGACAGTCTCATCTCATGAGAGTTACGTGAAACTCCGCCCTTACCGAAAGTAGGCATCACAGCTCATATCTAGTCTATCGGTGCTCAGTATAAAGTTCCATTACATTCAACTCATACGTCATGGAAGCTGGCTTCTTGTATGAGGACATCATAGCTCAACAGATGATTTCTCATCTCATCATTAGTATTAAGTGTGTTAATCTCAAGACTTTCATTAGAGTGTTCATAGAGACTGGTCTCTTCATTAACTTTACACTCTCGTAGGTGAGTACGTTTTGGTAACATTTACTTAGGCTCATTTGAGATTATTCTCATCTTTTACATTAGCCTCATATCATGTTGTCACCACAGTCATTAACATTAGCACATTTGCTCTTCAGAATTACTCACCCCTTTTTACGTAAATGTTCATTTCATCATATGACAATTCACTTGGCCATTTGTGTGTTTCACACTCTTACTTAACCCTTCTAGGGTTTCATCATTTCATTACATAATAATCATTTCATCGTATGCCAATGCTCTTGGACATTTAGTGTATTTTACACTCTTACTTAACCCTTCTAGGGTAACATCATTTCATTACATACATCATAGGTTCACTTATTTTTAAACATATGCTAGACTTATGGGTCTATACATACAAGTCATGAGGTTTCATTCATAGTTCGTTTAAGTGATTCATATATTCCTAAGATTATGTAGTACAAGACTTATGCATCTTGTATGTATGCCAAGATCTCGATTTCGATCTAAGTAGGCGGCATTATTCATTAACATTTAATTCACGTATGACTTATGTATTAATACAGAATTTGGGGCAAGGAAACTCGGTTTCGAATCCCTTGGACAACACTTTACATTTTTCTTTGTATTTAATTTTGGTCCACATGACATTGGGACCCTAGATCGAGCCCCAACATCAACGTTTGTTTGTAGTTCCTTTTCTTTAAAAACACTCTTCCTTGGCCGAGGGGTTGTGGGTTCGAACCCCCACAACCCCCTTTTTTATTTATCTATTTATTTTCCTTGTCTATTTCGAGTTAACCATGAGGTTGGGGATCAACCCCCACAGCCTCTCTTTATTATTTTTGTCTTTTAGTTTGCCTACCCTGCCTAGAGGTCGTGGGTTCTAATCCCACGCCTCACATTTCTTTTCTTTTTATTTTCCCTTTCTCCTTTACTCTCCTTCACTGCCTTGAGGTCTTGGGTTCGATTCCCACGCCTCACATTTGTTTTTTCTTCATTTTCTTTGACTCTCATTCGCTGCCTAGAGGTCGTGGGTTCGATTCCCACGCCTCACATTTTATTTTATTAATTTTCTTGTACTTTACTTTTCAGCCAGCACACCCGAGATCGATTCCTCTTGACCCCCATTTCCCTTTTTGCGATTTTAAGGCATCACACGGGTGAGATCGCGGGTTTGAATCCTGGTGATATCACCTCATTTTTCACTCAATTGATTTTCCTGATTTGTTCATCTACATTTAGCCTAAACTAAACTTGTAAGTTTGCTGGAAATTTGGTCATTTTTCAGCTCATTTTCACCAACATTTTCACTTGAACTCTTAGGGAAATTCATAGATCATTTAACACGTTTTGGGGTGCATTTTTCATAAATTCGTTTAACCAAAAGATTGATACTCAAATCAGCCACACTTCCATTTTAATGAACAACAAGATTTACATAGGTTTATGCACGTAAAATAACAACCATAACATTATCAATTTTGGATCCTCAAGCCGAGAAGACATAGTCACTGCCACAGTTTTGCACACACATGCACATAGTTTCGGAACACATAGGTTGTCATTCATACGATTTCAAATACACAAACATAAACATATTCATCACGAAAACACAACATACACCTAAATCTACCAGCAATCATACCCAACCTACAAATCTTTGGGAGCTAGTGACAGGGACATGCAACGGGGAACAACCCTAGTTTTCAGACTGAATAATATGAACCTTAAGGGTTCTCTTGGGAAAGGGACCAAGAGAGAAGAGAACCCATACCTTTTTGACGTTAAACTCTCGCCTTGCTTCCCAAAAACTCCACCCAAGATCACGTCTAAGCCTCCTCAATGTCAACACCACTCGACGGACAACCTCCCTTAGCCTAACGTGCGATAACGTTTGATTTATGGAGATTTCGTGTGAGTTCTTCAAGTGTAAAGAACTTTGGTTATTTTTCTGTTCTTAAACGTTATTTTTGACAGAGAGAAACAGGAGAGATTGAACGTGATAGTTGATAGATAGACGTGAGAGAGAGTGGGAGTTGTATGAGGCTTAGGAGTCTAGTTTAGGACTTAGTCAATAAGGTTTTGTTTAATTATAAAAAAATCTGATTTCTATTTTATTTTAAATCAGATAATGAATAATAATTATTACATTAATTTAATAACTTAAATAAAAACCACTTTAATTCATTGCTTCCACCTAGGTTCGAACCCGGGTGGAGCAAGACTTCACTTCAAGAGCCCATTTTCGGCCCTCTCTCCCGAAATTGCCACTCCACCTTATTAATTAAATAATTAATTATATATTTAGGGTAATTACGATACTACCCTTATCTAGGAAAAAGACCATTTACCCCTAGACCCTCCAAACCTAACATTTCCCCTTTTTAAATCCGATAAACACTCCTTCGAGTAAATCTTCGTATTCGAGAGCCCTACATTGTTGGACCCAACCTTTCCAAGCTCAACTAACTACCCAAGTTAGTTGGCTGGGCTGTAGCAAGGGTTCCGAGGTCTGGTTCTATGCGCATCAATCCGTGTGAACCCTGGTCTAATCATAGACCTTCTTGACACATTTAGCATTACTTATCATATCCATTTTAAGGGTTGTTACATTATCCCCCCCCCCCAAGGAACATTCATCCCCGAATGATACTACTACTATCTAGCGTAATGCCAGTCAGATCATAACATAATCACTATGCACAGTCAAGCAATAGCAACAAAAATGGAGAGATAAGGAAACTTAGACTTAAGAGTAGGAAGTCTAACCTCAATAGTTGAAAAGATGAGGGTAGCGGGATCTCATATTGGCTTCGGCCTCCCACGTAGCACCCTCAACAAGATGATTCCTCCACAATACCTTTACTGTGGCAATCTTCTTGTTCCTCAGCCGCTTGATCTGTCTGTCTAAGATCTCAACAGGTACCTCCTCGTAGGACAAATCTTCATCGACCCCCAAACCGTCACACGTAGAATCGATGCTGGATAACCTAGGCACTTTTTTAACATGGATACATGAAAGACTGGATGGACAGAAGCTATATCCGCAGGCAATGCCAACTCATAGGTCACCTCACCCACACGCTGTAGGATCTCGTATGGCCCACCATACCTCAGACTCAACTTCCCCTTCCTTCCAAACCTCATCACCCCCTTCATAGGTGATATCTTCAGATAGACCTGGTCACCAACATCAAACTCTAAGGGCCATTTTCTGTTATCTGCATATGACTTCTGCCGACTGTAAGCAGTAGCCAACCTATCCCTAATTACTCTGACCTTCTCTAAGTCCTCATGAATGATCTCTGGACCCAAAATGGATGACTCTCCAACCTCGAACCACCCAACTGGAGATCTACACCTTCTACCATACAGTGCCTCAAACGGTGCCATCCCAATGCTGGAGTGATAGCTATTATTATACGAGAACTCTATCAAAGGCAGATGGTCATCCCAGTTACCCCTGAAGTCAATCACACACGCTCTCAACATGTCCTCCAATGTTTGAATGGTGCGCTCTTCCTGCCCATCAGTCTGAGGATGAAAAGCAGTACTAAGCTTTACCTGCGTGCCCAAGCTCTTCTGAAAGATCTCCAGAAATGTGAAGTAAACTGAGCTCCTCTATCTGAAATGATAGACAAAGGAATCCCATGCCATCTCACAATCTCATCAATGTAAAGTCTCGCATAATCCTCAGCTCTGTAAGTAGACTTCACAGGGATAAAGTGGGCAGACTTAGTCATCCTGTCCACAATAACCGATATGGAGTCATGCTGTCTCCTAGTCCTCGGAAGACCTACCACGAAATCCATATTAATGGCCTCCCACTTCTAAGTCGGAACCTCAATAATCTGAGTAAGACCGCCAGGCTTAAGATGTTCTGCCTTAACCTGCTGACAATTAGGACACTTGGTCACATATTCTGCAATGTCCTTCTTCATGCCATCCCACCAATAAATTTGCTTAAGATCATGATACATCTTGGTGGAACCTGGATGTATGGAATATCTGGAACCATGGGCCTCTGCAACAATCCTGGTCCGTAAATCATCCACATCTGGTACACACATCCTGTCCTGATACCTAAGTATGCCGTCACCTCCCAAAGTGAAAGACTCATTCATCTTTATCAACACTGAGTCCTTCAGCTCCATCAACACATGATCGAGATGCTGACCCTGCTTGACTTCAACTAACAAGGATGATTCAGAACTAGGATGAACTGAAATACCCCCACTAGTAGAGTCAACTAATCGCACACCCAGTCTGGCCAATCTATGTACATCTTTCGCCAACTCCTTCTTCTCATCCTCAACGTGGGTTGTACTTCCCATGCTCATCCTGCTCAAAGCATCAGCTACAACATTAGCCTTACTTGGGTGGTAGTGAACATTCTTGTCATAGTCCTTCAACAGCTCCAACCATCTCCGCTGACATAGATTCAACTCTCTCTGCGTGAACACGTACTGGAGACTCCTGTGGTATGTGAACACATCCACATGCACTCCATACAAGTAGTGCCTCCACAGCATCAGTGCAAACACCACAGCTGCCAACTCCAGGTCATGAGTGGGATAATTGTTCTCATGAACCTTGAGCTGTCTGGACGTATAGGCTATCACCTTAACAACCTACATAAGAACACAACACAAACCAACCCTAGATGCATCACAATAAACAGTGTAATGCTCACCACACTTAGGCAAAGTAAGCACCAGGGCTGAAGTAAGTCTGTCCTTGAGCTCTTGGAAACACTTCTCACAAGTCTCCGTCCAATAAAACTTGGCCTTCTTCTTAGTAAAAGCTGTCAGTGGGGCAGCAATGGATGAAAAGCCCTCCACTAACCTGCGGTAGTAACCAGCCAATCCAGAAAGCTAGGGATGTAAGTGGGAGTAAGAGGTTTTGTCCAGTTCTTCACAGCCTCAGTCTTCCTGGGATCCACCTCCACACCCTGATCGGACACAACATGACCTAGGAAGGTCACTGATCTAAGCCAGAATTTGCACTTGCTGAATTTGGCATACAACTGATGTTGTATAAGTACCTGCAAGGTTAGTCTCAAATGATGTTCATGCTCTTCCTTGGTCCTAGAGTAGATGAGGATGTCATCAATGAATACTATGATGAAAGAATCAAGGTATTCATGGAAGACTCGGTTCATGAGGTCCATAAATGCAGTAGGTGCATTCGTGAGACCAAATGACATAACTAAGAACTCATAATGACCATAACGGGTACGAAAGGTTGTCTTTGGGATATCTCCATACCTAACCCTAAGATGATGATACCCTGAACGAAGATCAATCTTAGAGAAGAAACTAGACCCTTGGAGCTGATTTAACAAATCATCTATTCTGGGAAGTGGATACTTATTCTTTATAGTGACTTTGTTGAGCTGACGATAATCGATACACATTCTAAGGGTTTCATCCTTCTTTTTCACAAACAACACTGGAGCGCCCCAGGGGATATGCTCGGCTTAATGAAACCCTTATTAGTGAGTTATTTTAACTGCAACTTCAACTCCTTGAGTTCAGCTGGATCCATCCTCTAGGGAGGAATTCAAATTGGTTTAGTATCGGGTTCTAAGTCGATACCAAAGTCAATCTCTCGAGAGGGAGGGACTCCAGGCAAATCATCAAGAAATACATCTAGGAACTCATTCACTACAAGCACTGAGTCTATGGAAGGGATGTCATGATCTAAATCATTAACACTCACAAGATGACACAATAAACCCTTGGACATCATTTTATTGGCCTTAAGGTTCATAATCAAGGGATTAGGACGACTCGAGTTGCACCCCTCCCAGACTAGCTCATCTTCATTAGGGAAACAAAATCTCACCACTCTACTACGACAATCCAAACAAGCATAACAACTGTGAACCCAGTCCATGCCAAGAATAACATCAAAATGATGCATGGGTAACTCAACCAAGTCTGCACACATAGTCTTACCACTTACAACTATTGCGCAATCCTTGTATACTCTATAAGTTCATACATTTTCTCCTAAAGATGTACTAACCACTATAGGATCATGCGGAACCTCAGGCAATATCTCAAAAGTGGGAGAAAGCAAAGGAGTTACAAAGGAAAGTGTAGACCCTGGATCAAGTAAAGCATAAACAAAAGTTCAGAATACTTGCAGCATACCTGTGACCACATCAGCAGACTTCTCCTGCTCCTCCGTTCCCTTTAGGGCATAAAATCTGTTCCTCTTAGGAGGCTCGGCTGCTGCTGCACCCTGTGGATTAGGCCTAGGCTGAGCATTACCTCCAGCCTGACCTCTGTTCTGTGGGCAGTCTCTAACCATATGCCCACTCTTACAGCAACCGAAGCAGGCATTAGTGCCCTGTCTGCACTCTCCACTGTGAGCACGGCCGCACTTAGCACAATTCTTTCTGGGACGCTGCATCTCACCTCTATTGCCCTTCTTGGGCACAGGTCAGCCTCCTTTAAGTGTTGTACTCCTCTGACAATTAGAGTTCCCAGAACTCTGCTGCCCCTTCTTGAACCTGGGCTGCTCACGGACGCCAAAATTGTTTCTGTGGCCTCCATGGCAGGGACCTGCCTGATCTTGAGGCTTAGTCCTCCTAGCATCACGAGCGTCTCTCTTCTTGCGGCTGTCCTCTACCTGCTGGACATGCACCATAAACCTGGAGAGGTCCATGTTATGATGGAGCATCGCAGACCGACACTCCTCCTCCAGATCTATGTTGATTCCTGTGAGGAACCTGCTCATCTCATCCCTGCTGTTAGATACAAGGGAAGTAAGATACCTGGATAATTTAACAAACTTCAGTACTCATCTCATCATTGCTATTGGATACTATGGAAAGTAGCATACCTGGATAGTTTAACAAACTTCAGGGAATACTCCTTGACTGTCATTGATCCATACTTAAGGTTGATAAACTCCTCAACCTTTGCCTCCCTCATCTCCCTGGGAAAGAATCTCTCCAGGAAGGCTGTCTTAAACAGCTCCCAAGTGACCGGAACTCCGCCCAAAGCTTGGCTATCCTGCCACATCTTGCACCAAGTCTGTGCAATATCTTTAAGTTGATAGGACGCAAACTTTGCTTTCTCAGTGTCTGTGGCCCCCATATCCACCAAAATCTTATGCACCTCGTCCACAAACTCCTGGGAGTCCTCTAAAGTCTTAGACCCTGTGAAAATAGGAGGATTCATCCTCGTGAAGTCTCTCAACCTGTCAGTCATGCTACGAATTGGTGGGTTCTCCCTCTGAACATCCTGTCGGTTGATCTGGGCAGTCATAGCCTGGGCCTGCATAGTGATGGCCTGTGCCATCTGGGCCAGAGATGCCCGCACCTCCGCATCAGTCAACCCATCTAGGTTAACCGGCATAGCCACTTTTTCAGCTGGAGCCTGGGGTGGAACCTGATTGTCCCGAGCAGCTTCACCTCCTCTCCTCTGACCCATGGTTCTTCTAGTATTCATTCTGTGAAAATAACAAATATTGATGTTAGACACACACATAACACCCAGAAATTAGACATTAGGAAAAGCACTATAAGATCAGAAGAAGGGAAATTTTACTACGCATCATGCAGTCTCTAATTCAGGATAGTGGTGCACTTCACTACCATGACTTAGAAACTACTCAATGATGTTGATGTGAACTTATTCTTCTCGGAATTCAACCTAGTGCTTTGATACCAACTTTCTCACGACCAGAATCTTGACCCCAGACGAGACCGGCGTCGTTGACCTCTCAGAGGTCGCAGACAAGCTTACATACGTCATTCTTACTTCATCTAGGTTAATTTCAGCATAAAATTTGAACTTTTTGATTTCTTATTTCATGCTAAACATTTTTAACTTAACATCATAGTCTTTCACAAATCAACCATCTAATATAGAGATAATCAAATGAAAGAAATAGTTCATAATTGCATTAAACGTATTTTTGCCAAAACGGCACCAATACAAAGTCTGAAAAGAAACACTATTGGAACATTCTCCAATAGCTAAATCCTACATCTAAGCTAGATAATAACGGTATACATCCTCGAAATCATGAGGGCCTACCAAGTCCTGATGAAAGCTCCACGTTCGGATAGCTGCAACGTCAACCTGTAAGCTCTAGCGTCCACCTGCACCTGCACCTAAATATATAGAGTTGAATGGGATTAGTACACACTTGTACTAAGTATGGGTATATTGAAGCACACACCAAGGACATGCATGAGTAAGAATAGATCTTCCCTAACAACATGATTATGAAAAGTCAAGTCAGTGGACTTGCCAAATTGTGATTAGGAAAGTTAGTGAACTTTCCAAATTTGGATTAGGAAAGTCATGCCATGAGAGTAACATGCATCATCATACTTATCATATTGCACACAGCACATAACATCTTACACATAACACATATCATATTGCATAGAGCACATAACATATTTCATATCATTCATTCATATGCCATGAGACCTTGGAATCATGGACTTGAAATTAAGACTTTCCAAAATGAGGGCTTAACATATGGGACCTCAACTAGGGAGTCTTCCTTAGCAAACACAGAGTGTGCTTCATTCATTCATACGTACTTCATTTCATTCATTCATAAGCTAGTGTAAACACCAGCTATACCTAGGATGTAGTTTAAGACTCTCATCGGGTTGACCAAGTGTTATTACTTGAGTCTAGCTCACCTCTTGATTATCCTATCCTAACACCTTTGGTATCGTTCATTTCATTATGTGCATCATTTGAGGCTGGCCTCATTCATTCATTGGGAACTTTAACTTTAACCGACATAGATCATGTGAGCATCATGAAATCCAGTGTTTCCCCCACACCAAAAAGAGGTGGAATCACCGGCCAAAGTGACCCAAAACATGCTAGCGTACATGGGAATTTAACCCCGCCAGATCCCTATATTTGCAGTATTGGTTTGAAGACTAGGAGATATAAGGAGACCCATACCCGGCATGACGGACAGTCTTATCTCATGAGAGTTACGTGAACCTCCGCCCTTCCCGAAAGAAGGCATCACCGCTCATAGCTAGTCTATCGGTGATCAGTATAAAGTTCCATTACATTCAACTCATACGTCATGGGAGTTGTCTTCTAGTATGAGGACATCATAGCTCAATAGATGATTTCTCATCTCATCATTAGTATTAAGTGTGTTAATCTCAATACTTTCATTAGAGTATTCATAGAGACTGGTCTCTTCATTAACTTTACACTCTCATAGGTGAGTACGTTTTGGTAACATTTACTTAGGCTCATTTGAGATTATTCTCATCTTTTACATTAGCCTCATATCATGTTGTCACCACTTTCATTAACATTAGCACATTTTCTATTCATAATTACTCACCCCTTTTTACGTGAATGTTCATTTCATCATATGCCAATGCACTTGGTCATTTGTGTGTTTCACACTCTTACTTAACCCTTCTAGGGTTTCATCATTTCAATACATAATAATCATTTCATCGTATGCCAATGCTCTTGGCCATTTTGTGTATTTTACACTCGTACTTAACCCTTCTAGGGTTACATCATTTCATTACATACATCTTAGGTTCACTTATTTTTAAACGTATGCTAGACTTATGGGTCTATACATACAAGCCATGAGGCTTCATTCATAGTTCGTTTAAGTGATTCATATCTTCCTAAGATTATGTAGTACAAGACTTATGCATCTTGTATGTATGCCAAGATCTCAATTTCGATCTAAGTAGGCGGCATTATTCTTAAACATTTAATTCACGTATGACTTATGTATCAAAACGGAATTTGGGGCAAGGAAACCCGGTTTCGAATCCCTTGGACAACACTTTACATTTTTCTTTGTATTTAATTTTGGTCCACATGACATTGGGACCCTAGATCGAGCCCCAACATCAACGTTTCTTTTTAGTTCCTTTTCTTTAAAAACTCTCTTCCTTGGCCGAGGTTTGTGGGTTTGAACCCCCACAACCCCCTTTTATTTATTTTTATTTAATTTCCTTGTCTATTTCAAGTTAACCATGAGGTTGGGTAATCAAACCCCCACAGACTCTCTTTATTTTTATTTTTTTAGTTCGCCTACCCTGCCTAGAGGTCGTGGGTTCAATTCCCACGCCTCACAATTCCTTTATCTTCATTTTTCTCTTAACTCCCTTCACTGCCTTGAGGTCGTGGGTTCGAATCCCACGCCTCACATTTCTTTTCTTTTTATTTTCCCTTTCTCCTTGACTCTCCTTCACTGCCTTGAGGTCGTGAGTTCGATTCCCTTGCCTCAAATTTCTTTTTCCTTCATTTTCTTTGACTCTCATTCGCTGCCTAGAGGTCGTGGGTTCGATTCCCATGCCTCACATTTTATTTAATTAATTTTCTTGTACTTTACTTTTCAGCCAGCACACCCGAGATCGATTCCCCTTGACCCGCATTTCCCTTTTTGCTATTTTAAGGCATCATACGGGTGAGGTCGCGGGTTAGAATCGTGGTGACCACACCTCATTTTTCACTCAATTAATTTTCCAGATTTGTTCATCTACATTTAGCCTATACTAAACTTGTAAGTTTGCTGGAAATTTGGTCATTTTTCAGCTCATTTTCACCAACATTTTCACTTGAACTCTTAGGGAAATTCATAGATCATTTAACACGTTTTGGGGTGCATTTTTCATACATTCGTTTAGCCAAAATATTGATACTCAAATCAGCCACACTTCCATTTTAATGAACATCACAATTTACATAGGTTTATGCACGTAAAATAACAACCATAACATTATCAATTTTGGAGCCTCAAGCCGAGAACACATAGTCACTGCCACATTTTTGCACACACATGCACATAGTTTCGGAACACATAAGTTGTCATTCATACCATTTCAAATACACAAACTAAACATATTCATCACGAAAACACAACATACACCTAAATCTACCAGCAATCATACCCAACTTACGAATCAATGGGAGCTAGTGACAGGGACATGCAACGGGGAACAACCCTAGTTTTCAGACTGAATAATCTGAACCTTAAGGGGTCTCTTGGGAAAGGGACCAAGAGAGAAGAGAACCCATACCTTTTTGACGTTAAACCCTCGACTTGCTGCCCAAAAACTCCACCCAAGATCACGTCTAAGCCTCCTCAATGTCAACACCACTCGACGGACAACCTCCCTTAGCCTAACGTGCGATTAACGTTTGATTTATGGAGATTTCATGTGAGTTCTTCAAGTTTGAAGAACTTTTGTTATTTTTCTATTCTTAAACGTTATTTTTGGCAGAGAGAAACAAGAGAGATTGAACGTGAGAGTTGACAGATAGACGTGAGAGAGAGTGGGAGTTGTATGAGGCTTAGGAGTCTATTTTAGGATTTAGTCAATAAGGTTTTGTTTAGTTATAAAAAAATCTTATTTCTATTTTATTTTAAATCAGCTAATGAATAATAATTATTTATTAATTACATTAATTTAATAACTTAAATAAAAATCACTTTAATTCATTGCTTCCACCTAGGTTCGAACCCGAGTGGAGCAAGACTTCACTTCAAGAGCCCATTTTTGCCCCTCTCTCCCCAAATTGCCTCTCCACCATATTAATTAAATAATTAATTATATTTAGGGTAATTATGATACTACCCTTAGCCAGGAAAAAGTCCATTTTACCCCTAGACCCTCCAAACCTAAGATTTCCCCTTTTTAAGTCCGATAAAGACTCCTTCGAGTAAATCTTCGTATTCGAGAGCCCTACATGGTTGGACCCAACCTTTCCAAGATCAACTAACTCCCCAAGTTAGTTGGCTTGGATGTAGCAAGGGTTCCGAGTTCTGGTTCTACGCGCATCAATCCGTGTGAACCCTGGTCTAATCATAGGCCTTCTTGACACATTTAGCATTACTTATCATATCCATTTTTAGGGTTGTTACATTCTAAAATTATGTTATTTGGTTTAAATGATTTCGTATGTGATTCTAAGTTGCTAAATGTTATTCTTATGACGATATTATGATTTTTTTTTAAAAAGATGCATATTTCCAATAAATGTTCGTTTTCATGATTTTTATGCATAAAGTCATACTTAGTACATGTGGTTTTACTAATTCCATGCTTTATTTCTATCTATAAAGTTCTTGGTAGGTTAAGATCTTTTGGAAGAAGACTTGGACTAGGAGATCGTTCAAGAATAAGTTTGAAGTATGTCGTCACTTGACTCAAGGGCATATATGTCATTTTATGTTTTGTTTTATGAAGTTTTGTAATAGACTATATAGTAGTATGTTTTTAAATTCGTATGTGCCGTGTCCCAAGTATTTTTGTGTCTTAAGATGATGATTCGAGACTTAGCATTTCTTATTACTACATATATGAAAGAGTTTTAAGACTATGATATTTTTTTATGAAAAGTTTTAATTCGCACTACTTTTCATTGTGTATATGTGATTAATGATATGAGAGGCTATGAGACCTCCGAGAGGTCGAGTACGTCGTGCCACAATCTGAGATTGTTCCCTAACTTCTAGGGTGTGGTCTCGGGATGTGACAGATACCATATAGATGAGGGACTTCATGTCGGCCTCGGCCTCCCATGTTGCACCCTAATCTAGGTGATTCTTCCATAAAACCTTTATGGAAGCCACCTCTTTGTTTCTCAATTTCTTTACTTGCCTATCAAGGATTTGAACCGAAACTTCCTCATAAGAGAGGTTATCCTTTATACCAAGACCCTCAATAGTAAGAATAGACTCGGGATCACCGATACACTTTTTAAGCATAGAAACATGGAAAACCGGATTTAACGTCCCTTTCTTGCCAAATCTAACAACCCCTTCCATAGGCGAAATTTCAAAATACACCTTATCACCTTCTTCAAACTAAAAGTCCATTCTCCTATGATCGGCATAAGACTTTTGCCGACTATAACCCGTTTGCAAGTGATTCCTTATAATATGGACATTGTCCAAAGTCTTATAAATCATATCGGGACCAAGAAGCGAAGGTTCACCTACTTCAAACCATCCAATTGGATAGCTACATCTCCTACCATACAAGGCTTCATAAGGATCTGTAGATATACATAAATGGTAGATATTGTTATAAGCAAACTCCACCAAAGGCAAATGCTTATCTAAATTTCCCTTAAAATAAATAATTCAAGCTCTAAGCATATCCTAAAGGGTTTGAATAGTACGCTCTACTTGACCATCCATTTTATAACACCTCAAAAAATGACTTAGGTGAAACTAGGTCCTAATATGTCTTGCATGATGTCTTGAAGTACTAAGATGGTTTAAAATGATGTTTGAGGTAGTGTCATAGCATTTTGGTAAATTTTGAGGTCAAACGTCAAGGAACGACCAAGACATTCGACGACTAGTTACCTATGTGCCTTATGTGTTTTCATGTTATTATGAGTGAGTAATGAATTTATGAGGTCCTTATATGGTAGATAATAGTGTTTAGAGTCAGCATGTTGAGTTTGGTAAGTTTTGGAGGTCAAACGTCCAAGAACGTCTGGTGACGTTCAAAAGATGGCCTTTAGACGTTCTTGTGAGTTTGGATGTGTTTAAGCATGTTGCGTGGCTTGTTTGATGTTGTACTTGTTTCAAGATATTCCTAATACCTAGATGTACATGTTTAGAGGTTTAACGTCCGGGTATGACTCTACCTAGGACTCACAAGGGTCCCTACAAGAAGGACCCCATCTTGGAGCTCAACACTGCAAGGCAGCGGCAATCGACTGCCCAAGTGACGGCCATTCGACCAGACGACGGCCCGTCGATGGGTGGCGATGATGGAGCCATGTAGTCTGCAGGTTGAGGAGCTGCATTATTTTGGAGGTCGGTTATTTTGGGTGTTTATGGGTATTTTAGGAGTATATAAGTCATCAAACTCTCATTTAAACCCTAGCACCTAGATCAAAACCTATTCCCTCCAAAACTTTCTTAAAAAACCTCCAAGAGAGCTCAAGGTGAAGATAGAGCTTGAAGATGGATATTCAATAGATTTTATTCTTCAATTATCATTGGGTTCTTCTAATAAGGTATGAGAGTTCTTCATCTAAGGCTTTCTATCACCTTAGAGTCAATTTCAAAGATGATTTTTCAAAGATTTCAAAAAGAGGAAAAAGTCTAATTTCTACTCTAAGTCTTGGGTTATTGCATGAAACGTTTTCAAACATCAAGATATGATATTATTGATGTATAATTGATGTTTCCCAATGATATTCTCCATGAACCCTTGACCTTCTCAAATCTCTCAATTTGACTAAAATATGGGTTATGTGATCATGCTTTGATATTAAAAAATTCATGTGTAGATTGTTATAGGCTTTTGATTCATGTATAGCTTATAATTCTATGGATTATAGGCTGTTTAAATTTGATCAATTGAGTATTCTATATTCTTATATCCATTTGAATACTAAGCTTATTGAATTGAATTCACTTAATACTTATGAATTCTAGTGTAGTTTTCTATGGGCTAATGAATGATGTAAGGATTGTATTCAATTGATGCATAGGTTGTCTTAGATTGATAAATCTATATTGATTTGACCTTAATTCATTGAGTATTATGGTTATTGAATTGAATTGATGTTCATGGCCATGACTAAGGGCCTTATCGTATTGAATTCGATGATTTAGATTTTGATTGAAGTGGTGAGATTGAATGGGAGGTATGCTGCCATAATCCTCTTAATATTATGTATAGCTTTTGTATTACAATGATGATTGGTATGGTCCACTTATGGTGGCGGTGAGATGTGAATGATGTGGTCTTGTCGGCGTTACTTTATATATTATGATGATCATGGCCTTGCCGGCAAACTATTTGAAGTACTATGATGATTTGTGTAGTTGATTTATGTGAATTATGTGCATATCTATCTACATGTGATCAATGTGAAAGTATGTGTTTGTCTATTGATATTAGGTGATCATGTTAGACTATGACTATGTCTTTGAATGTGTAGTGTTATAGTTGATGCATGATTGTTTCTACTTGACTATATGAGTCTATGATTGTTATATTGATGATGTTATAGTAATGTATAGGATGACATAAAGATGATAAGGGTCATTCCTAAGTTCTTCAAATAATGATATGCTATATGTAATAAAGTAAAGTATGTTGTGTGTTGTTTTGGTAGACTTGTCTCCCTTACTTGATAAATGTATGAATGATATGTGAATATGAAATGTCTTGACTAGGAAAGATTAGTGCAACCTTGTCATATATGAATGATTGATGTGTGAGACCTTAAATGATTCTAAGAAGGTCATATACGTGGAACTTTAAACCTAGTGGGAAGGTTATGAACATTAAATTGTAAAGTCGTAATGGTATCCTTCTTATAATGAATGATGGACTTTGGTTTGATTGGATGGAACGGTTTCATATCATCCTTAGGAAAGTCATTATGAGCTATATTTGTCTCCATTGTAAGGTAGACCTAAAGGACCTCTTTGGTTGCGTGTGATTGAGTTATGAACTTGATATGGAACCCCTTTATATAAACCTTCAATGTAAATGACTCTATTAGAACAAAGGCTAGCACCGAGTGAGTATGTTATGGGAAGTAGCTCTACTTGTGAATTACACTAGAGTAGAATGTAGATCTACTTGACAATGAGACTAGAGTGCATAAAAGCCCGCCATATTCCTTAACCATGTGCCTACTAGGATGTGTCCAAGTTATACCCTTGTCAAGTAGAACACCCTCATCGGAGTAGGTAAAGACCCCGGATTCCATGTTAAACTATCATGGTCTATGTCGGTTATTGACTATTCTCATTATATGGGATACCTATTAGCATTAGAGAAGTTCTTTGAAGTTTAGGTGGTGGTATAAGACGCTATCTAGACATTGCACAATAGGCTTTGACGATGTTAGTGAGAGTCCCTAGGTCTTCTCTAAGACCATTACTTGAATGTCCTTATGTGATGAAAGTCTCTTAAATGAACTAAAGAATGTAATGACGTAAGTTAAGAAAACATGTTAAATGAATAAGTACTTATCTAGAGTAGTTAATGGTTGTCTAATTAAGGTGTGAAGGGGGCATAGGAATGGTCAATTCGTATCTTACCTAGATAAGTCTTAAGAATGACTCTAGTAAGGCAAGTTGGTTGATTATGTAGACATGATCCAAACTTAGGTAGACTTAAGGGTTACTTAGGTAAATTTGAAGAGGTCAATCATGGATGTTATCTTCTTGATTTATTTAAGTATGTCTTTTGATAACCTTTGGAGGGGAGAATGTCATATTATATGTATGCTAATGTATTAAGTGAGAAGAATTCTATCTTAGGTAGTATATAGGATCTCTTAAGTGTGTGTATAAGGGATTCTATGGGCGGTCGCTTCAGAACTCACTCTAGTGAACCTTAAAATCACATTTGGTAGGAGGATCTCATGTTCATGTGCTTGATGTGTTGTAAATGTGTGTATCTCATAATAGGTGAGGATCATTAGGTATGCCTGGAGAGGGTGTATGGGAGTTCTCTCTTTGTCTTACTTAAGTGAGTCTTAGGATAACTTTTAGTGAGGGAATTACATGCTAGAAAGTGTCCAAGGTGAAGTTAACGAACTTCACTTTACATTGAAGGATCTTGACTGTAACAGTGATATAGCTCACTGTAATGTTTTTCTAAAAATGTGAATAATTGCTTCAATTATTTCTTATGCATTCCTAATGTGTTAGATGTTGTTCTTATTCTTATAGTATAATGTTTTAATCAAAATTCATGAAAAACATGTTATTTACTAAATGTCCCTTTTTCATGGTTTTTGCATGGCTTCCATACTCAGTGCATCTAATGTGCTAACCCCTTCTTTTCCCTTTTTGATTAAAGTGTAGGAAATTGGAAGTCTTGATATGCCATGGAGGCTGGATAGGTTTCTAAGGGTTGAAGATGAAGTATTGGTGAGTCCTAATCAATTCGAGGACAATATCCACATGTTCCATATGTCTTATTCTTTATTGTATGTCTTGTATGGGATTAGTCCCAAGTGTTGTATACTCCAAAGTTTATATGGTTCAATGAGATGTTGTAAAGATTTAATATTTTTATGAAAGTCTTCCGCTTGCGTATTGATTATGGAAAGAGTTCTTCGTGTGTGAAGAATGTTTTAAGTTCTTACTCATTTTATAATGTTTATTATTCAATGAATTATACGAGTGGCTTTGATGAGACTTCTTGAAGTCTCATTTTACTAGTGGCGACTCAAGGATGCTCTAACTTCTAGGGTGTACGTGCGGGTCGTTACAAACTTTGTATCAGAGAATAAGGTTTGGGAGTGTCTGTTGTCTCATGAACCACATCTAGTAGAGTCTTGTTGAAAATATTAAGCGCGCCACATTATGAAGATGAGGATATTAGGTGCTAGGAAAAGTTTCACTTCTTCATTCATTTAATCGTTCATAAGAACTTCATATATGGTGTCTTCCCCTCGTTCCTTTATATGTTGGTCCTTTGAGTGTGACTTTGTGAAGATTGGGTTGAGGGAGAAAAAATATGAGATGTGACTTGTTAGATGAGGTGTGAAGGATGAAGTTGATGACCTTAGGTTGGTTCAGTTACATTTTGAAGGGTAGTGTAGTTGGAATGAATCGTAAGGTAGAGTGTGAAAAATGTGAAAGAGTGGTTGTTGAGATGGTTTGAATTTGTTTAAAACCCAACCATAGAAAGGAAGGTGAAGAGAATTGAAAGAGTAAAGGTGAATTTCTCAGAGTAAGGGGGATGTACTGGTTAGATGATTAGACGTTTGAGAGTCTGTAGTTTTCATGAGATAGACTTTGGTGAGAAAGCATTAGTAAGGTTTAAGGTTCCTTGAGGGAGTTCCTTGTAGTAGATGTTATGTTGACCTTAGAATGGGTTTCTCTATGTGGGGGAGTATGGTGAAAAGTATGGTTGTTGGAAGTGAGGTACCCTTAACCTTTCTTCATGTGTTTATTCAAGCCTAAACAAAGATTTCTTAATAACTTTAGTTATGTAGGAGTCTTTTGTGAAAATGAGTTCCAAACATTCTCCTTATGGTATGCATGTTTTGGTTGAAGTTTTGTTGAATAAAAAAATGAGTTTTCATGCATGGTATCTTCCACATGGTTCATGTGCATCTAGTGTAGGTTGCAAACTGTTTCATAAAGATGAATAGTGAACATGTCTATATTATTATATGAGATTGATTTGTTGAGCATTTATAAGGAATTTCTTAAGTGTTGCATTGTTAGATTGTGAAGCATGTTCACTTTAAGGTTTTGCAAAAATTGACCAATTCATTCTTTGATTGAAAATTTTTATAATGTTGTTAGAACTGATGTATCTGAGCATGATAATGAATACAAAATGAGTTTTTGCTATTTGGAATGAAGAACGTGAGTCTTATGGCATAATGAGTTGTAGAATTTATTCTAGTTTATTGATGTGTTGTAATTCTCTTAATTATGTGAAATTGATGTTTCCCCTTGATTGTGTGTTGTATAATTTGTTGTATGGGATTGTCATGATCTGTTAAGTTGAGTATCTACTCTTGAAAGTGTTCGGAGAGTTGAAAGTGTCATTCGAGGACGAATGTTGTCCAAGTGGGGGAGAATATAATACCTCCAAAAATGACTTAGGTGAAACTAAGTCCTAATATGTATGTAATGAAGTCTTGAAGTCCTAATGTGGTTTAAAATAATGTTTAAGTCAGTGTCTTAAGATTTTGGTGAATTTTGAAGTCAAACGTCAAGGGACGGCCAAGGCGTTCAACGACTAGTCACCTATGCTATAAGAAGAAAATTAAATAAATTATATCCAGAATATAAACAACTAAATATTACAAAAACTAATAACCAAGAATTAGAAAAATTAATAGATATTATTTCTAAAATAGAATATAAATATATCAAATATTTAAAATTACAATGAATGACGAATATAGGAAAGAACTTAATAAAATAATTATGGCAAAAAGAAAAGAATTAAGATATAGACAAAATAGACTTAATAATAATATATTTGGAGGAGTCTGTAATAAATCTCTAATAGCACAAAGAAAGACTATATTATATCTAGAAATACAAATAAATAATCTAGAATATAAACTACAACATAATTTATAAATGAATAAGGAAGAATATGCAATAGATGAAAAAATATATGAAAACTATGAAGGATTAAAAATAAAGATAATATTTTCTAATTTAGGAAGAAGATATAAAAAAATAGGAGATAATTTAAGTTTAATGTTAGAAAAGGAACGGTAAAATTAGAAGATAGTTTAACTGCCATGGTGAGAATAACAAAAGAAAATGAAGAAATAGATAGAAAATTGAAAATTGAAAAAATAAAACAACAAGCGAAAAAAGAAGTACAACAATTAGAAGAAGTAAAAAATATTAAAATAATAGAAATAGAAAAAGAGTTAGCAATGTTAAAAGAAATGTATGAAATAAAACAAAAAGAAAAAAGAACAAAAAAGAAAATTAGCAGATGAGATAAATAAATTTAAAGAAAAATTGCAATTAGAAGAAAAATCATAAGAGCAATAAGAAAATAACCAACATAATCTACCAGAAATAAGAATTGATGAAATCAATGATGATTTAGAAGAACAATACTCAGAGACAAGTGAAACATATACAAAACTTTTAGAAATATAGATAATACACAAAATGTAAAATAAATACGGGAGATATAGACATGAACGAGAAACCTAGTACATCAGGAGTAAAAAATCCAAAAAATTTAAATCCAATATATTATAATGCAAATTATGAAAAATATGATAGAGAAAAAACATTATGGAATAAAAGGTTAAATAAATGGACACCTAAATCAACAACTAAACAACATAATTTTTTAGATTTAGATTGTGTAGCAGATATAAATAAAACAATTCAATTATGGATGGGATATATATCAAAACAATTAATAGATAATAAAATAGGAATGACAGAAACCCCAGAATATATAGAAAGAACACTTATAGGAACAGTAAAATTATGGTTACAAAATCTAAGTGATGAAAGTTTAAAAACTTTAAGAAACAATAAAAAAATTGATGGAGAAATAGCTACTATGTCTATGGAAATATTATATGAATATGAAATAGCTATAAAAAATGAATTTAGTAGTATGACAACAGAAGTAGAAGAACAAAATAAAGAAAAAGTTATAAATAGAAATTTAATGACAAAATTGGCAATATGTAATATGTGTTGTATAGATGAATATACATGTGCATTTAGAGAATATTATTGTAAAGGAACCTATAACTTAGAAGAAAGAAAAGAAATAAGAAAATTATATTTTACAAAATTACCAGTGTAACAACCCTAAAAATGAATAGGATCAAGACTTAGGTTTTTCAAGAATGCTTGCGATTAGACCAAGGTCCACACGGGCTGATACGCGTAGAACCAGACCTCAGAACCCTACTACGACCAAGCCAACTAACTTGGGGAGTTAATTGAGCTTGGAAAGGTTGGAACCAACCATGTGAGGCTCACGAAAATGAAGATCTAATCGAAACAGTTTTTACCGGACTCAAAAGAAGAAATTTTAAGTTTTGAGGGTCCAAGGCTAAAATGGTCTTTTCCAAGCCAAGGATAATATTGTAATTACCCTGAGGAATTAATTATTTAATAAATTAATTTAATTAATTGAAGCAATTCGGGTGGGGCAACCCGAAATGACCCATTTTCGCAAATGGGAGTCACTCGGGTTCGAGCCCCACTAGAAGCAAGAATTTAACTTGCTTTTATTTAATTTGATAAATTAATTTAATTAAATAATAAATATTAGCTGATTTAGGAAAAAGAAAAATCAGATTTTTTTTATTTGAAGTTTGAAAGAGTTCTAGTTGACTAAGTCCTTACCTAAGCCTAAACTACCTTGCACGTTTAACTCTTTCCTTCTCTCACGTCAACATCTCTCTTCTCTTTCACGATTATTCTCTGCAAAACTAAGGTGAAGAACTGAAAATATATCAAGAGTTCTTCACACTTGAAGAACTCACACGAAATTTAAGAAAAACAAAGTAACCAAAATGACAAAGCAAAGAGAAGTTGTTGTCGGGTAGTCTGGAAGATTGAGGAAGCTTGGACTGATTTGTGGAGAGGATTTTGGGCAGCAATCTCGTGGTTGAACAAGGAAATTAAGGTATGGGTCTTCTTACTCTTGGTCCCTTTCCCAAGAGACCCCTAGGATTCAGAATATTCGTCTAAAAAACTAGGATTGTTTTCCCCGTTGCATGTCCCTGTCATTAGCTCCCAACGAATTCGTAGGTTGGTATGAATGCTGGTAGACTTAGGAATGTGTGATGTTTGTGCTGAATGTGAATGTGTTGAATGTACGTTAAATTACGAAAATGACAACCAATGTATGTGTTCGGAATTATGTGTAATTGTGTGCAAGTGTGTGACCATGACAAGGGTCTCGGCCTTGATGCTCTAAATTGTTAATGTTGTGGTTGTTAATTTACGTACACAAACTCATGAAGATCGTGATGTTCATGAAAAGGAAATGTGGTTGATTTGAATAAGAATCCTATAGCCAATTAATTCTATGAATGATGCACTTAAAAATACGTTAAAACGGATCCATGAATGTAACCTTGAACTAAGTAATGCATTGATGTTATGAGTTAGAAAGTGACTAAAATTTCCAGCATTTTACAAGTTAGTTTTAGGCTAAATATTAATGCATAAGAATCTGGAAATTTAATATAAAATAAAAGAATGAGGCCACTAGGAATTGAACCCGTGACCTCATCCTTGGGCGAAATAATCCACGGAAATGGGTGAGGGTTTGGTGTTTCGATCCTGGGTGCAGGCGGAGGGATGAATGAGTAAAATAAATGAGGGGAGTGGGATTCGAACCCACCACCCCTCGGTCAGAACTCAAGAAGAACAGGAAATAAAATAAAAAAGAAAAGGATGTGAGGCATGGGAATCGAACCCACGACCTCAAGGCTGGGAATAGAGGGGGCGAAAATAAGTATTAAAAGCAAGTGAGGCTGTGGGGGTTCGATCCCACGACCTCACTGCCAATGCCCTCAACCTAGCGAAAAGTAAAAGAAAAATATATATGGGGCTGTGGGGTTCGAACTCACCACCTCACAGCCCCTAGCGAATATTAATTAAAAGTAAGAAGGCTGTTGGGGTTGGAACCCATAACCTCCCTACTTAGGCGAATTAAAGAACAAAATAAAAGACGCTGTGGGGGTTTGATCCCACAACCTCTTGGTTTAGGCGAAATTGGGCAAGATGAAGTTAATAAAAATTAAAAAGGGGTTGTGGGGGTTCGGACCCACAACCCTTCGGCCAAATTAGGATTATTACTAAAGAGAAAATTAATCCTTCAATGTTAATATTGTGATTTAACTTAGAGTCATAATGTTATGAATATTAGAATAAAATTAATTAAAAATATAAATGATATCCAATTGATTCAAGAATTGGGTTTCCTTGCTCAAGCTTCCGTATTGATACATAAGTCATACGTGAATAAAATATCTGAGAATAATGCCACATACTTAGATCGAAATCAAGATCTTGGCACATATACAAGATGCATAAGTCTTGTGTCACATAATCTTAGACAAAATATGAATGAAGTGTCATGACTTAAATGTATAGACGCATAATTCTAATATACGTTCAAAGTAAGTGAATCTAAGAAGTATGTAATGAAATGATGAACCCTAGAAGGGTTAAGAATGAGTGTAAGATACACTAAATGGCCAAGTGCATTGGCATATGATGAAATGAACGTTCACGTAATAATAGGTGAGTAACTATGAAAAGCAAGGGTGTTAATGATAATGAATGTGGTGACAACATGATATAAGATTAATGTAAATGATGAGAGTAATTTCGAATGAACCTAAATAAATGTTACCAATACGTACTCACTATGAGAGTGTAAGATAATGAAGAGATCAGTCTCTATGAACACTCTAATGAAGGTATTGAGCTTAAAACACTTGATACTAATGATGAGATGAGAAATCATCTAATGAGCTATGATGTCCTCATACTAGAAGTCAGCTTCCATGACGTATGAGTTGAATGAAATGGAATTTTATACTGAGCACCGATAGACTAGCTATGAGCGGTGATGCCTTCTTTCGGGAAGGTCGAAGTTTCACGTAACTCTCATGAGATGAGACTGTCCGGCTTTCCGGGTATGGGTCTCCATACATATCCTAGTCTTCGAACCTATACTGCCAATATAGGGATCTGGCGAGGTTAAATTCCCATGTACGCTAGCATGTTTTTGGGTCACCTTGGCCAGTGATTCCACCTCTTTTCGGTGTGGGGGAGACACTGGATTTCATGATGCTCACATGATCGATGTCGGTTAAAGCTAAAGTTCCAATGAATGAATGAGGCCAGCCTCAAATGATGCACATAATGAAATAAACGATACCAAAGGTGTTAGGATAGGATAATCAAGAGGTGATCTAGACTCAGGTAATAACACTAGGTTATTCTTGATCATTGCACAGCAAACCCGATGAAAGTCGTAAGCTACACCCTAGGTATAACAGGTTTTCACACTGGCCTATGAAGGAAATGAAATGAAGTATGTATGAATGAATGAAGCAGACTCTGTGTTTGCTAATGAAGACTCCCTAGTTGAGTTCCCATATGTTGAGCCCTCATTGCTGGGATGTCTTAATGTTAAGTCCATGATTCCAAGGTCTCATGGCATATGAATGAATGACATTAACGAAGTTATGTGCTACATGCAAAAGGTGCTATGTGCTATATGATATGTGCTATGTGTAAATGTTATGTGTTGTGTGCAAATGTGATAAGTATGATGACATATGTTATTCTCATGGCATAACTTTCCTAATCCAAATTTGGAAAACTCATTTACTTTCCTAATCCAAATTTGGAAACTTTCCTAATCTCAATTTGGCAAGTCCACTGACTTGACTTCCAAAAATCATGTTGTTAGGAAAGAGCTATTCTTTCTCGTGCATGTCCTTGGTGTGTGCTTGCATATACCCATACTTAGTACAAGTGTGTACTAACCCTATACAAACTCTACTATTTTAGGTGCAGGCACAGGTGGACGATAGAGCTACAGGATCATCGTTGCAGTTATCCGGACGTCCAGCATTCATCCGGAGTTGGTAGGTCCTCATGCTTTCGAGGATGCTACTGTTTTATATTCTAGCTTAGTTTTAGAGTTGAGCTAGTGGAGCATGTTCCACTAGCGTTTCTTTCCTGTTTTTATTCAGAATATGTGTTGGTGCCATTTTGGCAATTATACGCTTTATAAGTATTGAACTATTCCTTTCATTTGATTATCTCTTAATGTTAGATGGTTGATGGTGAACAAATTACGAATGTATTAGAAATGTTTAGTAAGCAATATTTAGAAACAAAAAGTTTCAAATTTTCCGCTAAAATTAACCTATGTAAAGTAAGAATGACGTAAGTAGGCTTGTCTGCGACCTCTGAGAGGTCAACGACGCCGGTCTCGTCTGGGGTCTAGATTCCAGTCGTGACAAAGTTTGTATCAGAGCACTAGGTTAAATTACGAAAATAATAAGTTCACATCAACCACATTGAGTAGTTTCTAAGTCATGGTAGTCAAGTGCACCACTATCCTGAATTAGAGACTGCATGATGCGTAGGAAAATTTCCCTTTTTCTGATATTATCGTGCTTTTGTGAATGCCTGAATTCTTGGTGTTATGAGCGTGTCTAACATCAATCCTTTTTGTTTTTCCAGAGAATGAACACTAGGAGAGGAAATGGTCAGAGGAGAGGAGGAGCAGCTGCTAGGGGTAATCAGGATCTACCCAAGGCTCCAGCTGAAGGAGTGGCCATGCTAGTTAACCCAGCTGGGATGACTGATGCTGAGGTGAGGGCATCTCTGGCGCAGATGGCACAGGCCATTACTATGCAGGCCCAGGCTATGACTGCCCAGGTCAACAGGCAGGATGTTCAGAGGGAGAACCCACCGGTTCGTAGCATGGCTGACAGGCTGAGGGATTTCACGAGGATGAATCCTCCTATTTTCGCCGGGTCTAGGACATCAGAGGATCCCCAGGAGTTTGTGGAAGAGATTCATAAGATCCTGGTGGCTATGGGGGCCACTGATATTGAGAAGGCTGAGCTGGCTTCCTATCAGCTCAAAGATGTTGCACAGGCTTGGTGCAAGATGTGGCAAGATAGCCGTGTCTTAGGTGGAGTGCCAGTCACATGGGAGCTGTTCAAGACAGCATTTCTGGAGAGATTCTTTCCAGGGAGATGAGGGAGGCCAAGGTTGAGGAATTTTTCAACCTCTAACAAGGCTCTATGACAGTCAGGGAGTATTCCCTGAAGTTTGATAAGCTGTAAAGGTATGTTGTTTTCCCTAGTATTTAATAGCAAGAATGAGGATAATACTGACTTTGTTGAAATCACCCAGGTATGCTACTTCCCTGGTTTCTAACAGCAGGGATGAAATGAGCAGGTTCCTCACAGGAATCAATGGAGACCTGGAGGAGGAGTGTCGATCTGCTATGCCCCATGATAATATGGATCTTTCCAGGTTGATGGTGCATGTCCAGCAGGTAGAGGACAGCCGCAGAAAGAGATGTGTTCGTGATTCTAGGAGGCCTAGGCCTCAAGATCAGGCAGGACCCAGTCATGGAGGCCACAGGAACAACTTTGGCGTCCGTGAGCAGCCAAGGTTCAAAAAGGGGCAACAGAGTTCTGGGAATTCTAATCCTCAGAGGAGTGCTACACCTAGAGGAGGCAGACCTGAGCCCAAGAAGGGCAATGGAGGTGAGATGCAGCGTCCTAAGAAGAATTGTGCTAAGTGTGGCCGAGCTCACAGTGGAGAGTCAGACAGGGCACTAATGCCTGCTTCGGTTGTGGTAAGAGTGGACACATGGTCAGAGACTGTCCACAGAACAGAGGTCAGGCGGAGGTAATACTCAGCCTAGGCCTAATCCACAGGGTGCAGCAGCAGCCGAGCCTCCTAAGAGGAACAGGTTCTATGCCCTGAAAGGCAGAGAGGAGCAGGAGAAGTCCGCTGATGTGGTCACAGGTATGCTGCAAGTGTTCTCAACTTCTGTTTATGCTTTACTTGATCCAGGGTCTACACTTTCCTTTGTAACTCCTCTGCTTGCTCTTACTTTTGAGATATTGCCTGAAGTTCTACATGATCCTATAGTGGTTAGTACACCTTTAGGAGAGAATGTAAGAACTGATAGAGTATACAAGGATTGCCCAATAGTTGTGAGTGGTAAAACTATGTGTGCAAACCTGGTTGAGTTACCCATGCATGATTTTGATGTTATTCTTGGCATGGATTGGCTTCACAGTTGTTATGCTTGCTTGGACTGTCGTAGTAGAGTGGTGAGATTTCGCTTTCCTAATGAAGAAGAGTTAGTCTGGGAGGGGTACAATTCGAGTCGTCCTAACCCCTTGATTTCAAATCTTAAGGCTAATAAAATGATGTCCAAGGGGTTATTGTGTCATCTTGTGAGTGTTAATGATTAGATCATGACATTCCTTCCATAGACTCAGTACCTGTAGTGAATGAGTTCTTAGATGTGTTTCCTGATGATTTGCCTGGAGTCCCTCCCCTTCGAGAGATTGACTTTGGTATCGACTTAGAACCCGATACTAAACCAATCTCAATTCCTCCTTACAGAATGGCTCCAGCTGAACTCAAAGAGTTGAACTGCAGTTAAAAGATCTCACTGACAAGGGTTTCATTCAGCCGAGCATATCCCCTTGGGGCGCTCCAGTGTTGTTTGTAAAGAAGAAAGATGGAACCCTTAGAATGTGTATCGATTATCGGCAGCTCAACAAAGTCACTATAAAGAATAAGTATCCACTCCCCAGAATAGATGATCTGTTTGATCAACTCCAAGGGTCTAGTTTCTTCTCTAAGATTGATCTTCGTTCAGGGTATCATCAGCTTAGGTTAGGGATGGAGATATCCAAAGACAGCCTTTCGTACCCGCTATGGTCACTATGAGTTTTAGTCATGTCATTTGGTCTCACGAATGCACCTGCTGCATTTATGGATCTCATGAACAGGGTCTTCCGTGAATACCTTGACTCTTTCGTCATAGTATTCATTGATGACATTCTCATCTACTCTAAGACCAAGGAAGAGCATGAACAACATTTGAGACTAACCTTGCAGGTACTTAGACAGCATCAGTTGTATGCCAAATTCAGCAAATGTGAATTCTGGCTGAGATCAGTGACCTTCCTGGGTCATGTTGTGTCCGATCAGGGCGTGGAGGTGGATCCCAGGAAGACTGAGGCTGTGAAGAACTGGCCAAAGCCTCTTACTCCTACTGACATCCGTAGCTTTTTGGGATTGGCTGGTTACTACCGCAGGTTTGTGGAGGGCTTTTCTTCCATTGCTGCCCCATTGACAGCTTTGACTAAGAAGAAAGCCAAGTTTGAATGGACGGAGACTTGTGAGAAGAGTTTCCAGGAGCTCAAGGACAGACTCACTTCAGCCCCGGTGCTTACTTTGCCTAAGTGTGGTGAGAATTACACTGTTTATTGTGATGCATCTAGGGTTGGTTTGGGTTGTGTTCTTATGCAGGTTGGTAAGGTGATAGCCTATGCATCCAGACACTCAAGGTTCATGAGAAGAATTATCCCACTCATGACCTGGAGTTGGCAGCTGTGGTGTTTGCACTGAAGCTGTGGAGGCATTATCTGTATGGAGTGCATGTAGATGTGTTCACAGACCATAAGAGTCTCCAGTACGTGTTCACACAGAGGGAGTTGAATCTACGTCAGCGGAGATGGTTGGAGCTGTTGAAGGATTATGACATGAATGTGCACTACCATCCAGGTAAGGCTAATGTTGTAGCTGATGCTTTGAGCAGGATGAGCATGGGAAGTACAGCTCACGTTGAGGATGAGAAGAAGGAGCTGGTAAAAGATGTACACAGACTGGCCAGACTGGGTGTGCGTTTGGTTGACTCCACTAGTGGGGATGTTTCAGTTCATCCTAGTTCTGAATCATCCTTGGTAGTTGAAGTCAAGCAGGGTCAGCATCTAGATCCCGTGTTGATGGAGCTGAAGGACTCAGTGCTGATGAAGATGAATGAGTCTTTCGCTTTGGGAGGTGATGGCATACTTAGGTATCAGGACAGGCTGTGTGTGCCAGATGTGGATGATTTGCGGACCAGGATTGTTGCAGAGGCCCATGGTTCCAGATATTCTATACATCCAGGTTCCACCAAGATGTATCATGATCTCAAGCAGATTTATTGGGGGGATGGCATGAAGAAGGACATTGCAGAATATGTGGCCAAGTGTCCTAATTGTCAGCAGGTTAAGGCAGAGCATCTTAAGCCTGGTGGTCTGACGCAGATTATTGAGGTTCCGACTTGGAAATGGGAGGCCATTAATATGGACTTCGTGGTTGGGCTTCCGAGGACTAGGAGGCAGCATGACTCTATATGGGTTATTGTGGACAGATTGACTAAGTCTGCCCACTTTATCCCTGTGAAGTCTACTTACAGAGCCGAGGATTATGCGAGGCTCTACATTGATGAGATTGTGAGATGGCATGGGATTCCCTTGTCTATTATTTCAGACAGAGGAGCTCAGTTTACTTCTCATTTCTGGAGATCTTTCCAGAAGAGCTTGGGCACGCAGGTGAAGCTTAGCACTGCCTTTCACCCTCAGACAGATGGGCAGGCAGAGCGCACCATACAGACATTGGAGGATATGTTGAGGGTGTGTGTGATTGACTTCAGAGGTAACTGGGATGACCATCTGCCTTTGATAGAGTTCTCGTATAATAATAGCTATCACTCCAGCATTGGGATGGCACCGTTTGAGGCACTGTATGGTAGGAGGTGTAGATCTCCAGTTGGGTGGTTCGAGGTTGGAGAGTCATCCATTTTGGGTCCGGAGATCATTCATGAGGCCTTAGAGAAGGTCAGAATGATTAGGGACAGGTTGACTACTGCTTACAGTCGGCAGAAGTCATATGCTGATAACAGAAAGCGGCCCTTAGAGTTTGATGTTGGTGACCAGGTTTACTTGAAAATATCGCCTATGAAAGGGGTGATGAGATTTGGTAGAAAAGGGAAGCTGAGTCCGAGGTATGTTGGGCCATATGAGATCCTACAGCGTGTGGGTGAGGTGGCCTATGAGTTAGCATTGCCTACAGAACTAGCTTCTGTTCATCCAGTCTTTCATGTCTCTATGTTGAAGAAGTGCCTAGGTGATCCAGCATCAATCTTACCTGTTGAAGGTTTGGGGGTTGGTGAAGACTTGTCTTATGAGGAGGTACCTGTTGAGATCTTAGACAGACAGGTCAAGCGGCTGAGGAACAAGGAGATTGCCACAGTGAAGGTATTGTGGAGAAATCATCTTGTTGAGGGTGCTACGTGGGAGCTGAGGCCGACATGAGAGCCCGCTACCCTCACCTGTTCAGCTCTTGAGGTTAGACTTTATACTCTTAAACCTATGTTTCCTTACCTCCCCGTATTTTGTTGCTATTGATTGACTGTGTATAGTGCTTTTATTATGATCTGACTGGCATTACAACGTGAAGTAGTAGTGTCATTCGGGGACGAATGTTCCTAAGGGGGGATAATGTAACAACCCTAAAAATGAATAGGATCAAGACTTAGGTTTTTCAAGAATGCTTGCGATTAGACCAAGGTCCACACGGCTGATACGCGTAGAACCAGACCTCAGAACCCTTACTACGACCAAGCCAACTAACTTGGGAGTTAATTGAGCTTGGAAAGGTTGGAACCAACCATGTGAGGCTCACGAAAACGAAGATTTAATCGAAAGAGTTTTTACCGGACTCAAAAGAAGAAATTTTAAGTTTTGAGGGTCCAAGGGTAAAATGGTCTTTTCCAAGCCAAGGTAATATTGTAATTACCCTGAGGAATTAATTATTTAATAAATTAATTTAATTAAAAGCAATTCGGGTGGGGCAACCCGAAATGACCCATTTTTGCAAATGGGAGTCACTCGGGTTCGAGCCCACTAGAAGCAAGGATTTAACTTGCTTTTATTTATTTGTAAATTAATTTATTCAGTCTCTATTGACACTCTAATGAAGGTATTTGAGCTTTAAAACACTTGATACTAATGAAGAGATTGAGAAATATCTAATGAGCTATGATGTCCCATGACTAGAAGTCAGCTTCCATGACGTATGAGTGAATTGAAATGGAATTCATCTATACTGAGCACCGATAGACTAGCTATGAGCGGTGATGCCTCTTTTCGGGAAGTCGGAAGTTCACGTAACTCTATGAGATGAGACTGTCCGCTTTCCGGGTATGGCGTCTCATACATATCCTAGTGCTTCGAACCTAACTTGCCAATATATGGGATCTGGCCGAGGTAAATTCCCATGTACGCTAGCATGGTTTTTGGGTCACCGTTGGCCAGTGATTCCACTCTTTCGGTGTGGGGGGACACTGGAAGTTTCAGTGGTATGCTCACATGAGTCGATGTCGTTAAAGCTAAAGTTTCGCAATGAAATGAATGAGCCAGCCTCAAATGATGCACATAAATGAAATAAACGAGTACCCAAAGTGTTAGGATTAGGATATCAAGAGTATCTAGACTCAGGTAAATAACCCTAGGTAATTCTTGATTCATTGCAAGCAAAACCCGATGAAAGTCGTAAGCTACACCCTAGGTATAACTAGGGTTTTCACACTGGCCTATGAAGGAAGGAAATGAAGTATGTATAATGATGAAGTAGACTCTGTGTTTGCTTAAATGAAGACTCCTAGTTGAGTTCCTATATGTTAGCCCTCATTGCTGGGCGTGTCTTTAATGTTTAAGTCCATATTCCAAGGTCTCATGGCATATGAATTGAATGACATTTAACAAGTTATTGGCTACATGCAAAAGGTGCTATGTGCTATATGATATGTGCCTATGTGTAAATGTTATGTGTTTGGTGTCAAAATGTGATAAGTATGCTGAATATGTTATTCTCATGGCATAACTTTCCTTAAATCCAAAATTTGGAAAACTCATTACTTTACTTAGTAATCCAAATTTCGGAAACTTTCCTAATCTCATTTGGCAAGTCCACTGACTTGACTTCCAAAAAATCATGGTTTGTAGGAAAGACTATTTTTCTCGTGCATGTCCTTGGTGTGTTACTTGCATATACCCATACTTAGTACAAGTGTGTACTAACCCTAATACAAACTCTACTATTTTAGGTGCAGGACACAGGTGGACGCATAGAAGCTACAGGATCACGTTGCAGTTATCCGGACGTCCAGCATTCATCCGGAGTTGGTAGGCCTCATGCTTTTGAGATGCTACTGTTTTATATCTAGCTTAGTTTAGAGTTGAGCTAGTGGAAGCATGTTCCACTAGCGTTTCTTTCCTGTTTTTATTCAGAATATGTGTTGGTGCCATTTTGGCAATTATACGCTTTATAGTATTGAACGTATTCCTTTCATTTGATTATCTCTTAATGTAGATGGTTTGATGGTGAACAAATACGAATGTATTTGAAATGTTTAGTAAGCAATATTTAGAAACAAAAAGTTTCAAATTTTCGCTAAAATTAACCTATGTAAAGTAAGAATGACGTAAGTAGGCTTGTCTGCGACCTCTGAGAGGTCAACGACGTCGGTCTCGTCTGGGTCTAGATTCCAGTCGTGACAAAGTTTGTATCAGAGCACTAGGTTAAATTACGAAATAATAAGTTCACATCAACCACATTGAGTAGTTTCTAAGTCATGGTAGTCAAGTGCCCACTATCCTGAATTAGAGAACTGCATGATGCGTAGGAAAATTTCCCTTTTTCTGATATTATCGTGCTTTTGTGAATGCCTGAATTTTGGTGTTATGAGCGTGTCTAACATCAATCCTTTTTGTTTTCAGAGATGAACACTAGGAGAGGAAATGGTCAGAGGAGAGGAGGAGCAACTGCTAGGGTAAATCAGGATCACCCAAGGCTCCAGCTGAAGGAGTGGCCATGGCTAGTTAACCCAGCTGGGATGACTGATGCTGAGGTGAGGGCATCTCTGCGCGCAGATGGCACAGGCATTACTATGCAGGCCCAGGCTATGACTGCCCAGGTCAACAGGCAGGATGTTCAGAGGGAGAACCCACCGGTTCGTAGCATGGCTGACAGGCTCAGGATTTCACGAGGATGAATCCTCCTATTTTCCGCCGGTCTTTCTAAGACATCAGAGGATCCCCAGGATTTGTGGAAGGATTCATAAGATCCTGGTGGCTATGGGGGCCACTGATATTGAGAAGGCTGAGCTGGCTTTCCTATCAGCTCAAAGATGTTTCACAGGCTTGGTGAAGATGTGGCAAGATAGCCGTGTCTTAGGTGGGCGTGCAGTCACATGGGAGCTTTTCAGACAGCATTTCTGGAGAGATTCTTTCCAGGGAGATGAGGAGGCCAAGGTTGAGGAGATTTTTCAACCTCTAACAAGCTCTATGACAGTCAGGGAGTATTCCTGAAGTTTTTGATAAGCTGTAAAGGTATGTTCGTTTTCCTAGTATTTTAATAGCAAGAATGAGGATAATACTGACTTTGTTTGAAATCACCCAGGTATGCTACTTCCCTGGTTTTCTACAGCAGGGATGAAATGAGCAGGTTCCTCACAGGAATCAATGGAGACCTGGAGAGGAGTGTCGATCTGCTATGCCCATGATAATATGAATCTTTCCAGGTTGATGGTGCATGTCCAGCAGGTAGAGGACAGCCGCAGAAAGAGATGTGTTCGTGATTGTAGGAGGCTAGGCCTCAAGATCAGGCAGGACCCAGTCATGGAGGCTAGAGGACAACTTTGGCGTCCGTGAGCAGCCAAGGTTCAAAAGGGGCAACAGAGTTTCTGGGAATTCTAGTCTCAGAGGAGTGTTACACCTAGAGGAGGCAGACCTGAAGCCAAGAAGGCAATGGGATGAGATGCAGCGTCCTAAGAAGAATTGTGCTAAGTGTGGCCGATGCTCACATGGAGAGTCAGACAGGGCACTAATGCCTGCTTCGGTGTGGTAAGAGTGGACACATGGTCAGAGACTGTCCAGAGAACAGAGGTCAGGCCGGAGGTAATACTCAGCCTAGGCCTAATCCACAGGGTGCAGCAGCAGCCGAGCCTCCTAAGAGGAACATGTTTTATGCCCTGAAAGGCAGAGAGGAGCCGGAAAAGTCCGCTGATGTGGTCACAGGTATGCTGCAAGTGTTCTCAACTTCTGTATATTGTTTACTTGATCCAGGTCTACACTTTCCTTTGTAACTCTCTGCTTGCACTCTTACTTTGAGATATTGCCTGAAGTTCATACATGCCTATAGTGGTTAGTACACCTTTAGGAGAGAATGTAGAACTGATAGAGTATACAAGGATTGCCCAATATTTGTGAGTGGTAAACTATGTGTGCAAACTGGTTGAGTTACCCATGCATGGATTTTTGATTGTTATTCTTGGCATGGATTCGCTTCACAGTTGTTATGCTTGCTTGGATTGTCTAGTAAAGTGGTGAGATTTCGCTTTCCTAATGAAGAAGAGTTAGTCTGGGAGGGGTACAATTCGAGTCGTCCTAAACCCCTTGTATTTCAAATCTTAAAGGCTAATAAAATGATGTCCAAGGGGTTATGTGTCATCGTTTGAGTGTTAATATTTATATCATGACATTCCTTCCATAGACTCAGTACCAGTAGTGAATGAGTTTAGATGTGTTTCCTGAGGATTTGCCTGGAGTCCCTCCCCTTAGAGAATTGACTTGGTATCGACTTAGAACCCGATACTAACCAATCTCAATTCCTCCTTACAGAATGGCTCCAGCTAATTCAAGAGTTGAAACTTGCAGTTAAAAGATCTCACTGACAAGGGTTTCATTCAGCCGAGCATATCCCCTTCGGGGCGTCCAGTATTGTTTTTGAAAGAAGAAGGTGGAACCCTTAGAGATGTGTATTGATTAATCGGCAGCTCAACAGGGTCCTATAAAGAATAAGTATCCAATCCCCAGAATAGATGATCTGTTTTATCAACTCCAAGGGTCTAGTTTCTTCTCTAAGATTGATCTTCGTTCAGGGTATCATCAAGCTTAGAGTTAGGGATGGAGATACTTCCAAAGACAGCCTTTCGTACCCGGCTATGGTCACTATGAGTTTTTAGTCATGTCATTTGTCTCACGAATGCACCTGCTGCAATTTATGATCTGCATGAACAGGGTCTTCCGTGAATACCTGTTACTCTTTCGTCATAGTATTCAATTGATGACATTCTCATCTACTCTAAGACCAAGGAAAGAGCAATGAACATCATTTGAGACTAACCTTGCACGGTACTTAGACAGCATCAGTTGTATACCAATTCAGCCAAATGTGAATTCTGGCTGAGATCATTGACCTCCTGGGTCATGTTGTGTCCGATCAGGGCGTGGAGGTGGATCCCAGGAATACTGAGCGTTGAAGAACTGGCCAAAGCCTCTTATCCTACTGACATTCGTAGCTTTTTGGGATTGGGCTAGTTACTACGCAGGTTTGAAGGGTTTTCTTCCATTGCTGCCCCATTGACAACTTTGACTAAGTAGAAACGCCAAGTTCGATTGGACGGAGACTTGTGATAAGAGTTCCAGGAGCTTCAAGGAACAGACTCACTTCAGCCCCGGTGCTTACTTTGCCTAAGTGTGGTGAGAATTCATGTTTATTGTGATGCAATCTTAGAATGCTTGCGATTACCAAGGTCCACACGGTGATACGCGTAGAACCAGACCTCAGAACCTTACTACGACCAAGCCAACTAACTTGGGAGTTAATTGAGCTTGGAAAGGTTGGAACCAACCATGTGAGGCTCACGAAAACGAAGATTTAATCGAAAGAGTTTTTACCGGACTCAAAAGAAGAAATTTTAAGTTTTGAGGGTCCAAGGGTAAAATGGTCTTTTCCAAGCCAAGGTAATATTGTAATTACCCTGAGGAATTAATTATTTAATAATTAATTAATTAAATAAAGCAATTCGGGTGGGGCAACCCGAATGACCCTTTCGCAAATGGGAGTCACTCGGGTTCGGCCCACTAGAAGCAAGGATTAACTTGCTTTATTTAATTTGATAATTAACTTAATTAAATAATAAATATTAGCTGATTTAGGAAAAAGAAAAATCAGATTTTTTTTAAGTTGAAAATCCTAGTTGACTAAGTCCTTACCTAAGCCTAAACTACCTTGCACGTTTAACTCTTTCCTTCTTCTCTCACGTCATCTCTCTTCTCTTTCAATTATTCTCTGCAAAACTAAGGTGAAGAACTGAAAAATATCAAGAGTCTTCACACTTGAAGAACTCACACGAAATTTTAAGAAAAACAAAAAACGATAAGCAAAGAGTTGTTGTCGGGTAGTTGGAAGATGAGGAAGCTTGGACTGATTTGTGGAGAGGATTTGGGCAGAATTTTGTTGAACAAGAAATAAGTATGGGTCTTCTTACTCTTGGTCCTTTCCCAAGAGACCCCTAGGATCAGAATATTCCTCAAAAACTAGGGTTGTTTTCCCCGTTGCATGTCCCTGTCATTAGCTCCCAACGAATTCGTAGGTTGGTATGAATGCTGGTAGACTTAGGAATGTGTGATGTTTGTCTGTGAATGTGAATGGTTGATGTACGTTAAATTTACGAAAATGACAACCATGTATGTGTTCGGAATTATGTGTAATTGTGTGCAAGTGTGTGACATGAGAGGTCTCGCCTTGATGCTCTAAATTGTTAATGTTGTGGTTGTTAATTTACGTACACAAACTCATGAAGATCGTGATGTTCATAAAAGAGAAATGTGGTGATTGAATAAGAATCTTAGCCAATTAATTCTATGAATGATGCACTTAAAAATACGTTAAAACGGATCCATGAATGTAACCTTGAACTATTGTGTTATGATTTGAGTGTAGAAAGTGACTAAAATTTCCAGCATTTACAAGTTAGTTTTAGGCTAAATGTTAATGCATAAGAATCTGGAAATTTAATATAAAATAAAAGAATGAGGCCACTAGGAATTGAACCCGTGACCTCATCCTTGGGCGAAATAATCCACGGAAATGGGTGAGGGTGGGGGTTCGATCCTGGGTGCAGCGGAGGGATGAATGAGTAAAATAAATGAGGGGAGTGGGATTCGAACCCACCACCCCTCGGTCAGAACTCAAGAAGAACAGAAAATAAAATAAAAGAAAAGGATGTGAGGCGTGGGAATCGAACCCACGACCTCAAGGCTGGAATAGAGGGGGCGAAAATAAAGTATTAAAAAAGTGAGGCTGTGGGGGTTCGATCCCACGACCTCACTGCCAATGCCCTCAACCTAGCGAAAAATAAAAAAAAATATATGGGCTGTGGGGGTTCGAACCCACCACCTCACAGCCCTAGCGAAAATTAATTAAAAGTAAGGAGGCTGTGGGGGTTCGAACCCACAACCTCCCTACTTAGGCGAATTAAAGAACAAAATAAAGAGGTGTGGGGGTTTGATCCCACAACCTCTTGGTTTAGGCGAAATTGGGCAAGATGAAGTTAATAAAAATTAAAAAGGGGTTGTGGGGGTTCGAACCCACAACCCTTCGGCCAAATTAGGATTATTACTAAGGAGAAAATTAATCCTTCAATGTTAATATTGTGATTTAACTTAGAGTCATAATGTTATGAATATTAGAATAAAATCAATTAAAAATATAAATGATATCCAATTGATTCAAGACTTGGGTTTCCTTGCCAAGCTTCCGTATTGATACATAAGTCATACGTGAATAAAATATCCGAGAATAATGCCACATACTTAGATCGAAATCAAGATCTTGGCATATACAAGATGCATAAGTCTTGTATCACATAATCTTAGACAAATATGAATGAAGTCATGGCTTGATGTATAGACGCATAAGTCTAACATACGTTCAAAGTAAGTGAATCTAAGAAGTATGTAATGAAATGATGAACCCTAGAAGGGTTAAGTATGAGTGTAAGATACACTAAATGGCCAAGTGCATTGGCATATGATGAAATGAACGTTCACGTAATAAGAGTGAGTAACTATGAAAAGCAAGGTGTTAATGATAATGAATGTGGTGACAACATGATATAAGGCTAATGTAAATGATGAGAGTAATCTCAAATGAGCCTAAATAAATGTTACCAATACGTACTCACCTATGAGAGTGTAAGATAATGAAGAGACAGTCTCTATGAACACTCTAATGAAGTATTGAGCTTAACACACTTAATACTAATGATGAGATGAGAAATCATCTAATGAGCTATGATGTCCTCATACTAGAAGCAGCTTCCATGACGTATGAGATGAATGAAATGGAACTTTATACTGAGCACCGATAGACTAGCTATGAGCGGTGATGCCTTCTTTCGGGAAGGGCGGAGGTTCACGTAACTCTCATGAGATGAGACTGTCCGGCTTGCCGGGTATGGGTCTCCTATATCTCCTAGTCTTCGAACCTATACTGCCAATATAGGGATCTGGCGGGGTTAAATTCCCATGTACGCTAGCATGTTTTGGTCACTTTGGCCGGTGATTCCACCTCTTTTCGGTGTGGGGGAGACACTGGATTTCATGATGCTCACATGATCTATGTCGGTTAAAGTTAAAGTTCCCAATGAATGAATGAGGCCAGCCTCAAATGATGCACATAATGAAATGAAATACCAAAGGTGTTAGGATAGGATAATCAAAGGTGAGTTAGACTCAGTAATGACATTAGGTCATTCTTGGTCATTGCACAGAACCTATGAAAGTCTAAACTACACCTAGGTATAGCTGGTTTACACTGGCCTATGAACGAAATGAAATGAAGTACGTATGAATGAATGAAGCAGACTCTGTGTTTGCTAATGAAGACTCCCTAGTTGAGTCCCATCTGTTGAGCCCTCATTTCTGGGATGTCTTAATGTTAAGTCCATGATTCCAAGGTCTCATGGCATATGAATGAATGACATTAAAGAAGTTATGTGCTACATGCAAAATGCTATGTGCTATATGATATGTGCTATGTGTAAATGTTATGTGTTGTGTGCAAATGTGAAAGTATGATGATATGTTATTCTCATGGCATAACTTTCCTAATCCAAATTTGGAAAGCTCATTTACTTTCCTAATCCAAATTTGGAAACTTTCCTAATCTCAATTTGGCAAGTCCACTGACTTGACTTCCAAAAATCATGTTGTTAGGAAAGAGCTATTCTTTCTCATGCATGTCCTTGGTGTGTGCTTGCATATACCCATACTTAGTACAAGTGTGTACTAACCCTATACAAACTCTACTATTTTAGGTGCAGGCACAGGTGGACGATAGAGCTACAGGATCATCGTTGCAGTTATCCGGACGTCCAGCATTCATCCGGTTGGTAGGTCCTCATGCTTTCGAGGATGCTACTGTTTTATATTCTAGCTTAGTTTAGAGTTGAGCTAGTGGAGCATGTTCCACTAGCGTTTCTTTCCTGTTTTTATTCAGACTATGTGTTGGTGCCATTTTGGCAATTATACGCTTTATAAGTATTGAACTATTCTTTCATTTGATTATCTCTTAATGTTAGATGGTTGATGGTGAACAATTACGAATGTATTAGAAATGTTTAGTAAGCAATATTTAGAAACAAAAAGTTTCAAATTTTCCGCTAAAATTAACCTATGTAAAGTAAGAATGACGTAAGTAGGCTTGTCTGCGACCTCTGAGAGGTCAACGACGCCGGTCTCGTCTGGGGTCTAGATTCCAGTCGTGACAAAGTTGGTATCAGAGCACTAGGTTAAATTACGAAAATAATAAGTTCACATCAACCACATTGAGTAGTTTCTAAGTCATGGTAGTGAAGTGCACCACTATCCTGAATTAGAGACTGCATGATGCGTAGGAAAATTTCCCTTTTCTGATCTTATCGTGCTTTTCTGAATGTCTGAATTCTTGGTGTTATGAGCGTGTCTAACATCAATCCTTTTTGTTTTTCAGAGAATGAACACTAGGAGAGGATGGTCAGAGGAGAGGAGGAGCAGCTGCTAGGGGTAATCAGGATCTACCCCAGGCTCCAGCTGAAGGAGTGGCCATGCAGTTAACCAGCTGGGTTGACTGATGCTGAGGTGAGGGCATCTCTGGCCAGATGGCACAGGCCATTACTATGCAGGCCCAGGCTATGACTGCCCAGGTCAACAGGCAGGATGTTCAGAGGGAGAACCCACCGGTTCGTAGCATGGCTGACAGGCTGAGGGATTTCACGAGGATGAATCCTCCTATTTTCACAGGGTCTAGGACATCAGAGGATCCCAGGAGTTTGTGGATGAGATTCATAAGATCCTGGTGGCTATGGGGGCCACTGATATTGAGAAGGCTGAGCTGGCTTCCTATCAGCTCAAGGATGTTGCACAGACTTGGTGCAAGATGTGGCAAGATAGCCGTGTCTTAGGTGGAGTGCCAGTCACATGGGAGCTGTTCAAGACAGCATTTCTGGAGAGATTCTTTCCAGGGAGATGAGGGAGGCCAAGGTTGAGGAATTCATCAACCTTAAACAAGGCTCTATGACAGTCAGGGAGTATTCCCTGAAGTTTGTTAAGCTGTCAAGGTATGTTGTTTTCCCTAGTATTTAATAGCAAGAATGAGGATAATACTGAACTTTGTTGAAATCACCAGGTATGCTACTTCCCTGGTTTCTAACAGCAGGGATGAATGAGCAGGTTCCTCACAGGAATCAATGGAGACCTGGAGGAGGAGTGTCGATCTGCTATGCTCCATGATAATATGGATCTTTCCAGGTTGATGGTGCATGTCCAGCAGGTAGAGGACAGCCGCAGAAAGAGAGGTGTTCGTGAGGTGTTCGTGATTCTAGGAGGCCTAGGCCTCAAGATCAGGCAGGACCCAGTCATGGAGGCTAGAGGAACAACTTTGGCGTCCGTGAGCAGCCAAGGTTCAAAAAGGGGCAACAGAGTTCTGGGAATTCTAGTCCTCAGAGGAGTGTTACACCTAGAGGAGGCAGACCTGAGCCCAAGAAGGGCAATGGAGGTGAGATGCAGCGTCCTAAGAAGAATTGTGCTAAGTGTGGCCGAGCTCACATTGGAGAGTTCAGACAGGGCACTAATGCCTGCTTCGGTTGTGGTAAGAGTGGACACATGGTCAGAGACTGTCCAGAGAACAGAGGTCAGGCCGGAGGTAATACTCAGCCTAGGCCTAATCCACAGGGTGCAGCAGCAGCCGAGCCTCCTAAGAGGAACATGTTTTATGCCCTGAAAGGCAGAGAGGAGCAGGAGAAGTCCGCTGATGTGGTCACAGGTATGCTGCAAGTGTTCTCAACTTCTGTTTATGATTTACTTGATCCAGGGTCTACACTTTCCTTTGTAACTCCTCTGCTTGCTCTTACTTTTGAGATATTGCCTGAAGTTCTACATGATCCTATAGTGGTTAGTACACCTTTAGGAGAGAATGTAAGAACTGATAGAGTATACAAGGATTGCCCAATAGTTGTGAGTGGTAAAACTATGTGTGCAAACCTGGTTGAGTTACCCATGCATGATTTTGATGTTATTCTTGGCATGGATTGGCTTCACAGTTGTTATGCTTGCTTGGATTGTCGTAGTAAAGTGGTGAGATTTCGCTTTCCTAATGAAGAAGAGTTAGTCTGGGAGGGGTACAATTCGAGTCGTCCTAACCCCTTGATTTCAAATCTTAAGGCTAATAAAATGATGTCCAAGGGGTTATTGTGTCATCTTGTGAGTGTTAATGATCTATATCATGACATTCCTTCCATAGACTCAGTACCAGTAGTGAATGAGTTCTTAGATGTGTTTCCTGATGATTTGCCTGGAGTCCCTCCCCTTCGAGAGATTGACTTTGGTATCGACTTAGAACCCGATACTAAACCAATCTCAATTCCTCCTTACAGAATGGCTCCAGCTGAACTCAAAGAGTTGAAACTGCAGTTAAAAGATCTCACTGACAAGGGTTTCATTCAGCCGAGCATATCCCCTTGGGGCGCTCCAGTGTTGTTTGTAAAGAAGAAAGATGGAACCCTTAGAATGTGTATCGATTATCGGCAGCTCAACAAAGTCACTATAAAGAATAAGTATCCACTCCCCAGAATAGATGATCTGTTTTATCAACTCCAAGGGTCTAGTTTCTTCTCTAAGATTGATCTTCGTTCAGGGTATCATCAGCTTAGAGTTAGGGATGGAGATATTCCAAAGACAGCCTTTCGTACCCGCTATGGTCACTATGAGTTTTTAGTCATGTCATTTGGTCTCACGAATGCACCTGCTGCATTTATGGATCTCATGAACAGGGTCTTCCGTGAATACCTTGACTCTTTCGTCATAGTATTCATTGATGACATTCTCATCTACTCTAAGACCAAGGAAGAGCATGAACATCATTTGAGACTAACCTTGCAGGTACTTAGACAGCATCAGTTGTATGCCAAATTCAGCAAATGTGAATTCTGGCTGAGATCAGTGACCTTCCTGGGTCATGTTGTGTCCGATCAGGGCGTGGAGGTGGATCCCAGGAAGACTGAGGCTGTGAAGAACTGGCCAAAGCCTCTTACTCCTACTGACATCGTAGCTTTTTGGGATTGGCTGGTTACTACCGCAGGTTTGTGGAGGGTTTTTCTTCCATTGCTGCCCCATTGACAACTTTGACTAAGAAGAAAGCCAAGTTCGAATGGACGGAGACTTGTGAGAAGAGTTTCCAGGAGCTCAAGGACAGACTCACTTCAGCCCCGGTGCTTACTTTGCCTAAGTGTGGTGAGAATTACATTGTTTATTGTGATGCATCTTGGGTTGGTTTGGGTTGTGTTCTTATGCAGGTTGGTAAGGTGGTAGCCTATGCATCCAGACAGCTCAAGGTTCATGAGAAGAATTATCCCACTCATGACCTGGAGTTGGCAGCTGTGGTGTTTGCACTTAAGCTGTGGAGGCATTATCTGTATGGAGTGCATGTAGATGTGTTCACAGACCATAAGAGTCTCCAGTACGTGTTCACATAGAGGGAGTTAAATCTACGTCAGCGAAGATGGTTGGAGTTGTTGAAGGATTACGACATGAATGTGCACTACCATCCAGGTAAGGCTAATGTTGTAGCTGATGCTTTGAGCAGGATGAGCATGGGAAGTACAGCTCACGTTGAGGATGAGAAGAAGGAGCTGGTAAAAGATGTACACAGACTGGCCGGACTGGGTGTGCGTTTGGTTGACTCCACTAGTGGGGATGTTTCAGTTCATCCTAGTTCTGAATCATCCTTGGTAGTTGAAGTCACGCAGGGTCAGCATCTAGATCCCGTGTTGATGGAGCTGAAGGACTCAGTGCTGATGAAGATGAACAAGTCTTTCGCTTTGGGAGGTGATGGCATACTTAGGTATCAGGACAGGCTGTGTGTGCCAGATGTGGATGATTTGCGGACCAGGATTGTTGCAGAGGCCCATGGGTTCCAGTATCATGTATCATGATCTCAAGGATGGTATGAAGAAGGACATTGCAGAATATGTGGCCAAGTGTCCTAATTGTCAGCAGGTTAAGGCAGAGCATCTCAAGCCTGGTGGTCTGACGCAGATTATTGAGGTTCTGACTTGGAAATGGGAGGCCATTAATATGGACTTCGTGGTTGGGCTTCCGAGGACTAGGAGGCAGCATGACTCTATATGGGTTATTGTGGACAGATTGTCTAAGTCTGCCCACTTTATCCCTGTGAAGTCTACTTACAGAGCCGAGGATTATGCGAGACTCTACATTGATGAGATTGTGAGATGGCATGGGATTCCCTTGTCTATTATTTCAGACAGAGGAGCTTAGTTTACTTCTCATTTCTGGAGATCTTTCCAGAAGAGCTTGGGCACGCAGGTGAAGCTTAGCACTGCCTTTCACCCTCAGACAGATGGACAGGCAGAGCGCACCATACAGACATTGGAGGATATGTTGAGGGCGTGTTTGATTGACTTGAGAGGTAATTGGGATGACCATCTGCCTTTGATAGAGTTCTCGTATAATAATAGCTATCACTCCAGCATTGGGATGGCACCGTTTGAGGCACTGTATGGTAGGAGTTGTAGATCTCAAGTTGGGTGGTTCGAGGTTGGAGAGTCATCCATTTTGGGTCCGGAGATTATTCATGAGGCCTTAGAGAAGGTCAGAATGATTAGAGACAGGTTGACTACTGCTTACAGTCGGCAGAAGTCATATGCTGATAACAGAAAGCGGCCCTTAGAGTTTGATGTTGGTGACCAGGTTTACTTGAAAATATCGCCTATGAAAGGGGTGATGAGATTTGGTATAAAAGGGAAGCTGAGTCCGAGGTATGTTGGGCCATATGAGATCCTACAGCGTGTGGGTGAGGTGGCCTATGAGTTAGCATTGCCTACAGAACTAGCTTCTGTTCATCCAGTCTTTCATGTCTCTATGTTGAAAAAGTGCCTAGGTGATCCAACATCAATCTTACCTGTTGAAGGTTTGGGGGTTGGTGAAGACTTGTCTTATGAGGAGGTACCTGTTGAGATCTTAGACAAACAGGTCAAGCGTCTGAGGAACAAGGAGATTGCCACAGTGAAGGTATTGTGGAGAAATCATCTTGTTGAGGGTGCTACGTGGGAGCCTGAGGCCGACATGAGAGTCCGCTACCCTCACCTGTTCAGCTCTTGAGGTTAGACTTCATACTCTTAAACCTATGTTTCCTTACCTCCCCGTATTTAGTTGCTATTCATTGACTGTGTATAGTGCTTTTATTATGATCTGACTGGCATTACAACGTGAAGTAGTAGTGTCATTCGGGGACGAATGTTCCTAAGGGGGGGATAATGTAACAACCCTAAAAATGAATAGGATCAAGACTTAGTTTTTTCAAGAATGCTTGCGATTAGACAAAGGTCCACACGGGCTGATACGCGTAGAACCAGACCTCAGAACCCTTACTACGACCAAGCCAACTAACTTCGGGAGTTAATTGACCTTGGAAAGGTTGGAACCAACCATGTGAGGCTCACGAGAACAAAGATTTCATCGAAAGAGTTTTTACCAGACTCAAAAGAAGAAATTTTAAGTTTTGAGGGTCCAAGGGTAAAATGGTCTTTTCCAAGCCAAGGATAATATTGTAATTACCTGAGGAATTAATTATTTAATAAATTAATTTAATTAATTGAAGCAATTCGGGTGGGGCAACCCGAAATGACCCATTTTTGCAAATGGGAGTCACTCGGGTTCGAGCCCCACTAGAAGCAAGGATTTAACTTGCTTTTATTTAATTTGATAAATTAATTTAATTAAATAATAAATATTAGCTGATTTAGGAAAAAGAAAAATCAGATTTTTTTTATTTAAAGTTTGAACAAGTCCTTGTTGACTAAGTCCTTACCTAAGCCTAAACTACCTTGCACGTTTAACTCTTTCCTTCGCTCACATCAACATCTCTCTTCTCTTTCACGATTATTCTCTGCAAAACTAAGGTGAAGAACTGAAAATATATCAAGAGTTCTTCACACTTGAAGAACTCACACAAAATTTTAAGAAAAACAAAGTAACCAAAACGATAAAGCAAAGAGAAGTTGTTGTCGGGCAGTGTGGAAGATTGAGGAAGCTTGGACTGATTTGTGGAGAGGATTTTGGGTAGCAATCTCGTGGTTGAACAAGGAAATTAAGGTATGGGTCTTCTTACTCTTGGTCCCTTTCCCAAGAGATCCCTAGGATTCAGAATATTCGGCTCAAAAACTAGGATTGTTTTCCCCGTTGCATGTCCCTGTCATTAGCTCCCAACGAATTCGTAGGTTGGTATGAATGCTGGTAGACTTAGGAATGTGTGATGTTTGTGCTGAATGTGAATGTGTTGAATGTACGTTAAATTATGAAAATGACAACCCATGTATGTGTTCGGAATTATGTGTAATTGTGTGCAAGTGTGTGACCATGACAAGGGTCTCGGCCTTGATGCTCTAAATTGTTAATGTTTGGTTGTTAATTTACGTACACAAACTCATGAAGATCGTGATGTTCATAAAAAGGAAATGTGGCTGATTTGAATAAGAATCCTATAGCCAATTAATTCTATGAATGATGCACTTAAAAATACGTTAAAACGGATACATGAATGTAACCTTGAACTAAGTAATGCATTGATGTTATGAGTTAGAAAGTGACTAAAATTTCCAGCATTTTACAAGTTAGTTTTAGGCTAAATGTTAATGCATAAGAATCTGGAAATTTAATATAAAATAAAATAATGAGGCCAATAGGAATCGCAAACCATAGGGGCTTTCAGATAGTTTCTTTTGAAAAAAGCAGTCCAAAGTATGACTCCCTCCTATTGACCAGGCCAACTCCTTTACTAGTTATTTCTCCAAAATCATAGATGTGCTTGACGCACATGGAAACTGCTTTATCAATGATATCGAAGCATTTTTGCCTTGAACCCGTGACCTCATCCTTGGGCGAAATAATCCACGGAAATGGGTGAGGGTTGGGGGTTTCGATCCTGGGTGCAGGCGGAGGGATGAATGAGTAAAATAAATGAGGGGAGTGGATTCGAACCCACCACCCCTCGGTCAGAACTCAAGAAGAACAGGAAATAAAATAAAAAAGAAAAGGATGTGAGGCGTGGGAATCGAACCCACGACCTCAAGGTTGGGAATAGAGGGGGCGAAAATAAGTATTAAAAGCAAATGAGGCTGTGGGGGTTCGATCCGACGACCTCACTGCCAATGCCCTCAACCTAGCGAAAAATAAAAGAAAAATATATATGGGGCTGTGGGGGTTCGAACTCACCACCTCACAGCCCCTAGCGAAAATTAATTAAAAGTACGGAGGTTGTGGGGGTTCGAACACACAACCTCCCTACTTAGGCGAATTAAAGAACAAAATAAAAGAGGCTGTGGGGGTTTGATCCCACAACCTTTGGTTTAGGAGAAATTGGCAAGATGAAGTTAATAAAAATTAAAAAGGGGTTGTGGGGGTTCGAACCCACAACCCTTCGGCCAAATTCGGATTATTACTAAGGAGAAAATTAATCCTTCAATGTTAATATTGTTATTTAACTTAGAGTCATAATGTTATGAATATTAGAATAAAATCAATTGAAAATATAAATGATATCCAATTGATTCAAGACTTGGGTTTCCTTGCTCAAGCTTCCGTATTGATACATAAGTCATACGTGAATAAAATATCCGAGAATAATGCCACATACTTAGATCGAAATCAAGATCTTGGCACATATACAAGATGCATAAGTCTTGTATCACATAATCATAGACGAAATATGAATGAAGTGTCATGACTTGAATGTATAGACGCATAAGTCTAACATATGTTCAAAGTAAGTGAATCTAAGAAGTATGTAATGAAATGATGAACCCTAGAAGGGTTAAGTATGAGTGTAAGATACACTAAATGGCCAAGTGCATTGGCATATGATGAAATGAACGTTCACGTAATAAGAGGTGAGTAACTATGAAAAGCAAGGGTGTTAATGATAATGAATGTGGTGACAACATGATATAAGATTAATGTAAATGATGAGAGTAATCTCGAATGAGCCTAAATAAATGTTACCAATACGTACTCCCCTATGAGAGTGTAAGATAATGAAGAGATCAGTCTCTATGAACACTCTAATGAAGGTATTGCGCTTAACACACTTGATACTAATGATGAGATGAGAAATCATCTAATGAGCTATGATGTCCTCATACTAGAAGTCAGCTTCCATGACGTATGAGTTGAATGAAATGGAACTTTATACTGAGCACCGATAGACTAGCTATGAGCGGTGATGCCTTCTTTCGGGAAGGGCAAAGGTTCACGTAACGCTCATGAGATGAGACTGTCCGGCTTGCCGGGTATGGGTCTCCATACATCTCCTAGTCTTCGAACCTATACTGCCGATATAGGGATCTGGCGGGGTTAAATTCCCATGTACGCTAGCATGTTTTTGGGTCACCTTGGCCGGTGATTCCACCTCTTTTCGGTGTGGGGGAGACACTGGATTTCATGATGCTAACATGATCTATGTCGGTTAAAGTTAAAGTTCCCAATGAATGAATGAGGCCAGCCTCAAATGATGCACATAATGAAATAAACGATACCAAAGGTGTTAGGATAGGATAATCAAGAGGTGAGTTAGACTCAGGTAATAACACTAGGTTATTCTTGATCATTGCATAGCAAACCCGATGAAAGTCGTAAACTACACCGTAGGTATAGCTGGTTTTCACACTGGCCTATGAACGAAATGAAATGAAGTATGTATGAATGAATGAAGCAGACTCTGTGTTTGCTAATGAAGACTCCCTAGTTGATTTCCCATATGTTGAGCCCTCATTGCTGGGATGTCTTAATGTTAAGTCCATGATTCCAAGGTCTCATGGCATATGAATGAATGACATTAAAGAAGTTATGTGCTACATGCAAAAGGTGCTATGTGCTATATGATATGTGCTATGTGTAAATGTTATGTGTTGTGTGCAAATGTGATAAGTATGATGACATATGTTATTCTCATGGCATAACTTTCCTAATCCAAATTTGGAAAGCTCATTTACTTTCCTAATCCAAATTTGGAAACTTTCCTAATCTCAATTTGGCAAGTCCACTGACTTGACTTCCAAAAATCATGTTGTTAGGAAAGAGCTATTATTTCTCATGCATGTCCTTGGTGTGTGCTTGCATATACCCATACTTAGTACAAGTGTGTACTAACCCTATACAAACTCTACTATTTTAGGTGCAGGTACAGGTGGACGATAGAGCTACAGGATCATTATTGTAGTTATCCGGACGTCCAGCATTCATCCGGAGTTGGTAGGTCCTCATGCTTTCGAGGATGCTACTGTTTTATATTCTAGCTTAGTTTTAGAGTTGAGATAGTGGAGCATCTTCCACTAGCGTTTCTTTCCTGTTTTTATTTAGACTATGTGTTGGTGCCATTTTGGCAATTATACGCTTTATAAGTATTGAACTATTCCTTTCATTTGATTATCTCTTAATGTTAGATGGTTGATGGTGAACAAATTACGAATGTATTAGAAATGTTTAGTAAGCAATATTTAGAAACAAAAAATTTCAAATTTTCCGCTAAAATTAACCTATGTAAAGTAGGAATGACGTAAGTAGGCTTTTCTGCGACCTCTGAGAGGTCAACGACGCCGGTCTCGTCTGGGATCTAGATTCCAGTTGTGACAACCAGAACCTTTTAGTTCAAAAAAAATAAAAAGTTGGAATGAAGCAGAATTACCAGATACCTTAGGAGCTAGAATGAAATTTTTACAACGATGGTTTACAGAACTATGTGAAAAACATAAAGAAAATATAAAAATAGAAAAAGTATTAGTAAAGAACTTAGCATGTTGTAAAAATAAAATAGCACCTCAATTTGGTTGCACAGATAGGTATTATAAAAAGAAGTATAATAAAAATAAAAACTATAAAAAATATAGATCAATATATAAATATAAAAAGCCAAGAAAGAAATATTACGTGAAAAATTACAAAACTAAAAGACCGTATAGACCAAAAAGAAAACTAACGGAATGTACTTGCTATAATTGTGGAAAACTAGGACATATAGCTAAAGATTGTAAATTACCTAAAAATCCAAAGAAAAAACAGATATCAGAAATAATTATGGAAAATGAAAAATATATACAAAAATAGAATATGTAGATTATGATTTAGAAAGTGAAGATAGTATATATGAAATATCAGAAAATGAAATAGATAATAATAATAATATAGAACTAGAATCAGATAATAAATTCTACAATATAAAAATGACTGAAGCAGATATACAAATAATAAATAAAGAAGAACGTCAAGATGAAGATCTTTAGAACAAAAATAATATTTGATAATAGTATATTTGAACAAATAAAAAAAAAGAATTAGATCTAAGTGTAGAAAAATATTAGAATACCAAAAATAAAAAATTTGTTTAAAAGGTATATGCAAGCACACACCAAGGACATGCATGAGAAATAATAGCTCTTTCCTAACAACATGA